>CM071868.1:40366352-40379627 GCA_036759665.1 Gynandropsis gynandra
CAATAACTTGCGCCAACAACAACAAAGTTGCCAACCTCTTTCGGTCCTCGTCATTCTTCGCCTTCACAAGCTTTCCAATGATTTGTGCGGGGGTCACCTTTCCACGGCCGAAATTCTTCCGCATCACCCCTTTTGGACTCCCATCCTTTGGGATATGGTCCGCAGTTCAATCCGGAAATTAGTGCGTGCTCCACTATAGAGTACCAGATGGGAACACCGTTTAAGATGAACCACAACTCCTTCTTGTCCCGTACAATCACGGAGTAATTTAGGAAGATAGACATTTGAACCTTAGTCAATGTGGAGTCACATTGGAAATAGGATAAATGCTTAAATTGCGATTCCTTGTCGAAGTAATGCAACTCGTATTCATCTAAGATTCCTCTCAGCTTCGTTATTGTCTCGTGAGGATAACACCTGCAAAATGACCAATTAATTAAAGAATACATTATACTTCTACCGACCCATGCGACCCATGCGACCCATGCGACTCAACCGACCCATCCGACTCAACCGACCCTTTGACTCAACCGACCCATGCGACTCAACTGACCCATACGAGCCAAACCGACTCACTAAGACAACCGATTCAAACGACCCTTAAACCCCCTGCGACGCTCAAGCGACGTTTACGACCCAAACCGACTCATTAAGACAACCGACTCAAACGACCCTTAGACTCCCTGCGACGCTCAAGCGACCATTGCGACCCAAATCGACTCACTCAGACTCAACAGACTCATTGACACTCACATTCATTTCAAATGAATTTCCTGCAAACCCTAGAAATCGACGCTCAACCGACCATCGCGACCCAAACCGACTCACTGAGACAACCGACTCTTGCGACTCAACCGACTCACTGAGACTCAACCGACTCATTGACACTCACACCCATTTCAAATCAATAAACCATTTTGGGACTCGACATCCTGCAAAACCCTAGAAATCGATCTACTTACACTTATTGACGCCATTGAAGATTGACTCGTGCTCTCTTCTCCACCGCTGCTGATTCTAGCCATTTCCTTCTAATCAACTTCGAATTGATCCCTCTCAAGTTCGAAATCACTTGTTCTTTCTTGGTTTTGACACGGTTTGAGAGTTTTTCACGTCGAAAATACCCAAAATGCGGGTTTTTTCACGTTCAAAAATTAAGGGTAAATTTATCTTTCTCCAATTTTTTTCCGATTAAATAATTATTTTAGATAAGGATATTTTTGAAGCGTTTTAACCCTACAAAAATATATATGATATTCCACCTTCAATGAATTACCTATAATAGATTTATACAGCAGTGTTTATAACTAGACGGGAAAAGGAACTATTTGCCTGAGAAAATAATTGTCAGATAAATATGATTATTCATTGGTTAAGAATTATCATATACTTTTGTAATAAAATAAATAAATAAATACTGACTCTTTGCATTATCCAGAAGCCATATCCCTTTATCCATTGGAACCTCAAAGTTGCTTCAGACCCCACACAAATAGGGTTTACTTAAAGTAATATTTAAATAAACTGTACTACTAATCTTCATAAAGAATCTCTATAACCTAACTTTTAAATCTGCTTTCCGCGTAGCTTTTGTCATTTTTTCTAAAAATGGTTTTATTTATATGCTAATAAAAGTTTTTTGCAGTGTTTTAAGTTTGTTTTGACAGTCAAATAATTGGAAAATTAATTTAATTTACAAAAATATTCCCACTAAAAATACTTTAAAAATGTCAACTGAACAATGGAATATATGAATAAACAATTTTTTAGAGGTGTCTTAATACGAATTGATAAAAAAATCTCTAACATTTTAATCGAAAAAACAATAAATTCATGTGGTTGGCTACAATCACATCGTACGTATATTTATACGTATAATTGGTATTACGACTTACTCTAAAATTCGATTCCAATAGTAAATTTTAGTTTTTTCTAATTGATAGCCGATCTATATGTTTTGTAACTGATCAATACGTGTTTTGTGTGATAAAAAAGAAAAAACAAATTATAAGAGGTACGATGTATAAACCTTTTTACGTATCTTGCTTTTTTTTACTAAAATTTGCATAAGTGTTCCACATATAGTAATTAGAATAAAACAAAAACTTGATTAGGAGAAAAATAAATTTGAAGAATTTGAAACATACCATGCAGAGGAAAAGCAAAAGAAATTAAAACTTTATAATATAACTAGTTTAATACCCGACGAATTTGTCATTTTTCTCTAGTCTCTGATTACGACCATAATCAAAGGGAGAAATCATGAATTAGCCGGTAATTTTACAGCATTTAAGAAAAAACAACTCATTGGGAAATATAAAAAAAATTGTTCCCACGACAAAAATAAAAATTCCCAAAATTTATCGTCCGGGAAAAAAAAGGAAGATAGTGCGCACGAGGTGAATAAAAACACTGTTTGTTTTTAATTTTTAAACAAAGAGATTCAGTAGCTTCTTTTCTCCTCCGTTTACGTACTGATCGCTGAACCCAGCTTCCCAACACGACGTTGTAACGGATTCCTCTGATATCATCGATGGAGTCCCAGGTTGATCACCGGTTACCGCCTTGCACGGCGTAGGCGCCGTCGGAGGGAGTCCATGGTTAAGATGTAGGTCTAGATTCGAATCAGAAGAAACATCCGGCTTCTGCCGCTTCCGTTTTTCCGTCGCCGATTTGGATCTGGAGAAGCGGCAATGGTGAGTAGAGTTATCGTTCGGTGAACCATCCTGACAAGGCGACCGCCACATGTCTGTACAGATATCAGAAGCCTCGTCAGAGGCAAGTGGCGGCGCAGATCCGCCGGCAAGAAGCTCAGGTATCGGGCGCAGTGCTCCGCCTCGGAGGACGGTCTCAACCGCGGCCTGGCAGACGTGCCAGTTACCGGTCCACAACAACCCCACTGCGCCGTTCACGGGGTTCACGGTCCTTCCACAGGCCTCGAACAGTAACGACTGAAACAGAGCTGGACACCGGAAACAAAACAAAGATCAGACTGAAAGTGTATATCATATTTCGAAAAGTTTTAACCAAAGAGAAAGAGAGGGAGGGAAAGTACCAGGACGTTGAGCATCGGGGACGGAGGAAATGAAGGACATGAGACCGGCGCGACCAAAGAACTTGGCGACGAAGACGGTGGCATGACCCTGGGCCTCCGCAGATTCGATCCATTGAAGGCATGGACGGAGGATGCAGGTATCACTACAACCTTTTCGAAGAACTCGGCAGCCATTACAACTCATTGGATTCAAGCTCTTCGTAGAGAAAAAACCAGATCGCATTAAACACCAAGAGAAGACAAGATTGATTTAAAGAAGAATACGAATCTCTCCTGATAGTTAAAACGCACCAGGTATAGAGAGATAGAAGAAGAAGACGAAAAGTAAGCTTGGAATGTAAGAAGAGAGGGATGGATTTATAGAAGCGCGAGCGTCATAAAATAATGGGTCAACTTGTGTTCATTTTATTCTCTGTCCTGTCTTTTTAATTACATTAAAATGTAATTAAGAAAAATAATGCATTTTGGGTGTCACTTCTATATATATGTTTGAAATCAAGTGGCAAGTTTGGGGGTTTGGACCACGTCATCCAAATATTTAACCTCACGCTTAAATTAAAATAAATTCCAAGGACATCTAGAATAAATACAATGTGATTTTTTATGACCTTAGATTCAATAATTGGTACTAAATCGTTTAGGTTTTTATTATAAAATTCAACAGGCGGTTTATACAAAAAAATGGACCCGACAAAACTGGGTGTTTTCAAGCCACTGAAGACTTTATTACAAGATAAACTCAAGTCTAATACGTAATAGTGGAATATTCTATTATTTTTAGTAACCAATAACAAATAAAAATATAAATAGTGAGGAATATTACGATTTAATAACTCATCCATACAAATTAATATTAATAAAAAAATGAAAACATATATATATATATATAGGAAGAGAGAGAGGGAGGTGAGTTAAGTAGGGAAAATAGGGTTGTGGGATTCCAAGGTGTTGAATCCTTGTCATTGAGTTCCTCACTTCCATACTTCATTTATTTTCGTTGTTATAATATTATTATTATTATTTTAATTTTGTTATAAAGATGCACTGAACATGTTCATGATGTATATTTCGATATTAATATTGTATTTTGGTTTATATAGTCTCAGACACATTTCAAATATTATTTAAATTGAAAATAATTAATGGGTTATGAAAATATGACGTCAGACGAACGGTGTGAGTTACCCAGTGGGGTTCACATGTTTGGTGTGAAAACTCATTTGGTACAAGTGGTTTGGAGTTTTGTATGGATCGAAGCAATAGGGTTTTATTATTATTATTATTATTAATGTACCTTACATATATCTATTATATTTATTTAAAAAATTAGTGATTATTGATGATGATAATGATTATTATGTTTGGGTGGTGGTAGTAGGAACATTTTTGTATGTTTTAAATTTTGGCAGACATTGGTAATTATGGAAACAAGCAACTTATTAAGCGAATTATTTCATTATTCATTTGTAAATAAAGAAATAGCTGTGAATAATATTTTAGAATAAGAATTCTGTATTTCGTCCAAGAACTATGTATATAGTATAACAATAACTTTTTTACGTTTCGAAAATATAAAATCATAAAATCACGATACATCGTAAATAAACAGCATACATGTTTCTTTTTCTTTGATTTATGTTATGTCAATTTTAATATAATATATGGTGTGCATCTATATATAGGTGGTTGTGGAATTGATGTGTGTGTATATATATGTTATGTGTATATTCAAAATTGTGAGGAATTTATTTATAATATTATATATTAAATATGAGTTTAAATATAATTCAATGAAAGTTTAAAATTGTCAGTTAAAATACTATGTTATATTATACAATATACCAAAATAATCACATCATATATTAAACTAAAATTTTTAGAACCCTAAACATCTACACACTAATTAACTATGATTAAAGATGTATTATATATATATATATATATTATTTGTAAACTAATATATTAATTTCCTTGATCAAGACGGTCATGTGCATACATGTTACATTTATAAAACGTTGGAGGATAAAGCACAAATGCTAATAAAAATCGACTCCATGTTTCTCCAATCAATGTGGAAGCAAAGGAATAAATTTTAAAATAAAATAAAAAAGGTATGAGCTTGAGAATAATGGGCATCATTACCTCATCTTTCACACACACTACTCACACTAATGTGTTTGTAATAAATAACACACTAATACACAGAGTACGCAAACATTTATAAATAATTATAAAATTATAATGCATTGTGTTTACGTAATAAAATTATATTTATTGTTATAATCACACACTTAAGACAAAGAAATTTCAATCCTTGGAACTACAAGAGCCGTTATTGACCCCTCAGTCTATTGAAAGGCTCAAGGCTCTGTCTCCTAACTTTTTCTCTCTTTCCATTTTGTTATTACAAAACTCACAGAGAGTGCTTTACAAATTCCATCCAAATTCTTTTACCTAATTTCATGTCTGTCATTACTCCTACGTGGAATAAATCTGGACCCAATACTTAAAATATATATTAGTTAACTAATATTAATCATTCCACTAATTCTAAATTAATATAAACTTAGAACATTCAGCAGATTTATTTAAAATATAAACTATATACGAAATTTGAAAGAAATGTAAAAACCATTGAAAAGAGAGGAAAAAGTTTGAGAGAAACATATAACTTTTCATGAATAATTTTATTCAATTGAGCAAGGCTCATATTTATACAACAATTGCATCAATTTGAAAATTTTAACAACTTTCGTAACAACCAACAACTAATTGCACATCAATGCAAATATATTACCTGAAACCTGAAATTGTTACAACTTTTTCCTTTTTCATCAAGCTGTTACACGCGTTTGACGACGAAGAGAATCTCACACATTTTTTGCTGATATGAAACCCTCTGTGTCAATCTCAGTCTTCAATTCTTCATCTCTATGGCTTCAGCTCGAGTATCTGTGTCCATCTTCTTCTGGGATTCTACTTCATTAAATAGAGTCTTTTTCTCCTCTGTTTCAATTGCAGAGTTATGTCCAACACCTGAAGGCCGAGCTAATCCTCTAATACCCTCCCGTGAACTGATGGTGGGAGGAAGCCCAACATTCGATTTGAGACGAAGCTGAGTAAATTGATCCCTATGTAGAGACTTGGCAAGAACATCAACAACTTGCCCATAAGCAGGAATATGTCTTGTAATAATGGAACCATGAGCAACTTTTTTCGAATGTAATGATAATCCAACTCAATATGCTTTGGGTGACCAAGTACACTGCAGACAAGTTATCACGATGTAAGACAGCTGGTTGACTCTTTGCAATCCCCAAGTCTCGAAGTAAAAACAAAATCCAAGTCAATTCTGCAGCTGTGGAAGCAAGTGCTCGATATTCTGCTTCAGTTGATGATCTGGAGATTGTGGCTTGACGTTTCGCAGACCAATATATGATTATTTGATCCGAGAAAAGTACAAAAAGTAGTCGTGAATCTCCTTGTAGTCTTACAACCAACCCAATCACCATCACTAAAAGCATGTAATTGTAAGGAACTTTGAGAATGAATGTTGATTCCCAAAGCTTTTGTACCTTTCACATATCTGAGCAGACGTTTGAGCATCTTGAAATTACCAACAATAGGATCATGTTCGTTGACAAATGAAATTAACAACAAAATTAATGTCGGGTCTTGTGATAGTGAGGTATTGCAAACCTCCTGCAAGGCTTCTAAAATAAGTTGAATCTTCAAATTTTCAACATCTACAAAAATTGCTTGAGACTTTAGAGGTAGAGAAATTGAAATTGAATTACATTCCAACATTCCAGCTTTGGTTAGCAAATCTTGTGCATATTTTTTCTGATGTTGAAACAATCCTCCTTTGTGAAATTCAGCTTGAATTCCTAGAAAGTAATGTAACAGTCTCATATCCTTCATTGAAAATATCTTGCTGAGAGCTATAATAAACTGATTTATTAGTGAAGAAGAGCTCATAGTTAAGAGCATATCATCTACATACAGTAAAAGTATGAGAATGTCTTATCCATGATGATACGTGAACAAAGATGGATCAGGTATGCTACAGATGAACCCAAATTCAAGCAGAAAGGAGCTGAACTTGTCAAACCAAGCTCTTGGAGTTTGCTTTAAACCATAAAGAGATTTGTGCAATCGATATACATAGGATAGTTTTGAAGCATCAATAAAACCTGGTGAGTGGCTCATGTACTGTCTAATGGAGATCCAATGTAAGCATTCTTAACATCTAGTTGATGAATTTTCTATTGCTTCAATGTCGCAAGAGTCAAGACCAATCTGACTGTTGATGTTTTCACAACATGACTGAAGGTTTCCAAGTAGTCTACACCTTCCTTTTTGTGAAACCCCTTGACAACCAATCGAGCTTTTAAAGTGTTCAAGGAGCCATCTGAGTTTAGCTTCATTTGAATAAACCATTTGCAACCAAGAACATTCATATCCTTAGTAACTAGAACAAGAAACCAAGTAATGTTACTCTGTAAAGCTTCCATTTCATTTATCATTGCTTTAGGTTGGATATTGTATTGCTAATTTTATTGTCTTTGGTTCAACAATACTACTGTTGACAGTGAACAAAATATATCTTAGATTAGGTTTTGTAGTTTCTAATACATCTTCAACTCCAACATCTGCTTCTATAGTTAAACTAGAATGGTCATCTTCATTGTCCATTACGTGATCAACCCTTGAAGTTGGTAAAGGATTTATCACTTCAGGGGGCAACTGATACTTAGGAAACACATTGGTTTGCCTTGTGTTCTCCTTAGAATATGAGAAACCTTGTAGCTAAGCCTATAAAATTAGTGAATAGGAAGCTATACACTATAGTTAGAGTATGAGTAATTCTTGTGAAAATGAAAAATTGTTTCCTCAAACAGAGCATGACGAGTAATATAAACTTTTCCTATGGGTGGATAGAGACACATATATCCCTTATATTTCTCATTATATCCAAGAAATACACATTTTAAAGACCTTGGCTCAAACTTATGATGTCTATATGGTATGAGAAATGGATAACAACTGCTCCCAAAAAACTCGTAAGGAAGTATAATCTGTCTTTTTATTAAACAAATTCGAGTAAGGGCTCACATTACCCAAAACAGATGTTAGAAGAAGGTTGCTCAGAAAACACGCAGTGAAGAAGCTTCTAGCCAATACTGCATCGGAATCTTAGCCTGAAACATCATAGAAAGCCAACTTCAATAACATGTTGATGTTTTCTTTCAGTCAAACCATTTTGTTCCGAAGTTGACGGACGAGATATGAAGTGCTTAATGCATGAATCAACTAGATATTGTTGGAACAGATTATTAGTAAATTCTCCTCCATCATCACTTTGGAATAATTTGATCTTAGTTGAAAGTTGATTTATGTTTGCGTCTTAAAAGCAACAAACACTCCATAGAATTCAGTTTTTCTTCGCAATGGGTAAATCCAACAAAACCTCGAGAAATTATCTATAAAACTGTATAATATCAAAATCCCTTAACAGAATTAACAGGTGTTGGTCCCTAGAGGTCACAATGAACTCTTTCTAAAGGACTTGAAGCACGATAATCTGAGTCTGAAAAAGGAAGTTTAGATGTTTTGCCTAACTAACAATGTTCACAAAGAGTAGTAGATACTGAATTAGAAATAGCTATAGAGTTGTTCTTCTTCAACTGTTGGTGAACTTGACTATGGGATGTCCAAGCCTTATGTACCAGACCATATCAGATGTTGCTCTCTGTCAATTTGAAAAGAAGACTTGAGCTTTCATGTTCTCCAACATGTATATGCCATCACGTTTTCTTCTCCTTGCCAGAACCTTCTCTATGAATTGATCCTTAACAACCACACCTATAGCATAAAAAAATATACAACATTGGTTATCTGAGGTTAATTTAGACACAGATAACAATGATTTCTTAATCGATGGAACTAAATGTTCATCATTAAGGTGAATTGTACCTGCAAAAGTTGAGACATAACTTGATTCTATATATAAGATGGGTAGAAAATAGCTATCCCCAATCATTACTCCATCATTTCCATTGTAAGGAAGTGCAGATTGATGAGTATATGAGGAGAAGAAGTGACATGAGTAGAAGCTCTAGAATCCGGGAACCACTCATCACCAGTTGAATCATAAATCTGAAGAGCTGCTAGTTCTTTCGGAATATCAATGCTCTGAAAGGAGTTATCAAACTTGTGCCAACATTTGAGAGAATCATGGCCCATTTTTTCACAGATCTAACATGTTGAACGAGGATAATTCTGCTGTGAATTTTGATTTTGTTGTTGCTGAGACAAATTCTGGGAAAAGACATGTTGATGACAACCTCGACCCCTTATAGAATAATTAGATCTACCTCTTTGATATTCAGATCTACTTCCTCCTCTACCATATGAGGAGTTTCTTTTCCCATAGTTAGACTGTTGTACTAAATAAGTTTGGTGAGAAGAAAACTTAGAAATATGAGTTGTATTTGAACTAATAATCAAACTATTCAGCTGAGATATAACATCATCATATGTAGAAATCAGAGGTTTATGCATTGAGGTTTGAATAACAGTAGTGAAAGCTTTATACTCTTTTCCAAGACCATGCAACAATTAAAAAATCTTCATTGGTTCAGGCACATGTTTACCTATTGAAATTAGCTTATCACAGACGCTCTTGAATTCTCTGAAGTATTCAGATATTGATTTTCCTTCTTTTTTCAAAAGTTGAAGAGAAAGGAGTAGATCAAATTCTCTGACAATAGAGCTTTCATTGAAATGACTTACAAGTGATGTCCATACCTAAAGAGTAGAATCAAGACCATGTAACTAAAAGCTTTTTTCTTACAAAGTTCCGACGATCCAAGATTTGATGAGTTGATTCGTTTGTAACCACGCATCAAAACTTGGATTCAGAATGGTTTTCTGAGCATCTCCATCATCAACCATGATCGACTCCGATGACTTTTTTTTCCATCTATGAAACCTAGGAGCTTCTGACTCCAAAGCAAAGTCTCAATTTGAGTTTTCCAGAATAAAAAATTTGAATTTGTGAGTTTAAGAGTAAAAAAGTTTGAAATATTGATGTGAATAGGAAAAGGATAAACAAAAGTCTTGTTTAATGAATAAATGAAAATATTACTTTGTTAATTATGGAAATGTCATTTTTCGTGTGGTTTCAATCGCAAAAGGTTAGTATTCTCCATGATCATGAGCTAATGAAACCCAAATTAGAGACTCTGATACCATATGAAGTTTGAAAAAAATGTGGAAACCATTGAAGATAGAGGAAAGAGTTTGAGAGAAACGGAGAGAATTCTCAAAAAAATTTCATGGATAATTTTATTCAATTGAGGCTCATATTTATACAGTCCGAAGTATAAACGAGTTAAACCTTTGTCAAATTTAATCTGTTTTTTTTTTTTTTGGTTAAACATATCTTAGCCTATTGCTGATTAAATAATTATTTAACATATTATTAACTAATAGTGTCACTGTCACTTCTTACGTGGCATAGTTATCGGAATAAGCAAAGTTCTGTCTTTCCGTACATTTTACAACTAGCTTAAGCGTTCCGGTTTAGTTGTTCCCAAAAGACCAAGACTTTGATGAAGACCCATGAAAAATTATCGTTCTCGTACTGTGCTTTTTCTTACATTAAAAAAATGCATGGAAATAATAATTTCGTAATAAAATTATATCACATTTAATTTTATTTTCTTTTATGAATTTGAAATGGAATTATTAGGAACAAAGGTTCCTGACACATGGGGAGCCACCCGTAAAGGACGAACATTAAATTCTTGTGAAACAAAGCAAAAGAATTGGTGAGACATATTCAAAGTTTCTCATGTGGGGGCCCTAATTTTGGTCCCAAATGTCCATGTTTCTTTCCTCTTCTTTTTTCCATTTAATTCATATTTTTGATTTTATCAGACCACTTCCTATCATGAAATACTTGTCTGAATTTCACATTTACGAGACCAATAACATCAATTTTGTGGGAAATTTTGAATTGATTTTTTTATTTGTTATAAAATATTTTAATTATTAAAATTTTTAATCAATTTACAAACTAAAAATTATTGTTTTATTAGAAATATCGAGTTTCAAATTTTATCCAAAAAATAGTTGGACGATGAACTTTAGTTTTTATTATTATCTCACAATTTCAATATTTATAACAAAATGAAAACTAATAAAAATTCGAAACAAAAATTTCAATCTATTGCTTGTATTATTACCATGGGTTTGGGAAGTTAATTTTTTATTTGAGAAGTTTTAATCTCAAACTTTTTTTATTGATAAACCGAAGTTATATATTACAACAATAATGACAAAGTAAATTTTTTGTTTTATCTTTTTTTTCCGATGAGCTTATAACAAAGTAATTAGAAGTATGGAAGGAGATCTTCATTTTTTAAAATTAAATTATTAATTTTAGTCATTAATACCATATAAATATTTCAGTGATGCATTGAATACGAGAATTGTTTTTAGGAAATAAAACAATTTATTTCAACGAGTTTAGGTTAGATGGCGTCAGCATGAAGAATGAAAGTGAAAAAAGGAGAGAGAAGCTTTTGGACCACACTATGAGGATAAGGTGTAATCACTTTATGGTATGACCCCAAACTATTTTTCTGTCCAACCAATCATCCATTTATTACCTTACCAACTTTTTTTTATTGCATATTAGAGTTTTGATATTCGATCCCATAAAAGGATCGACGACAAAACATAAAAAATCACAATTTTTTATTCGTGGAAGATAAATAAGTTTCTACTTTTCCCTCTCCACAAGATGATAAAAATACTATTATTGAAAGGTAGTGCGAAGATTTATGGTTGTTGATAAGCATGGACGAATTTAGAATGTATATATTGGGGTTAAATGATTTCAATCTTTTTTTTATATAAAATTTAAATAATGTTAATATTTTTTTAAAATTGCACCCAATCAATTTTATTTTTGTATAAGCCAATATTTGTAAATGGTTTTTATGGGTTTAAACATGTCATTTATATTATTTAAAGTTTTGAATCAATGAATATACCATGAAATGAACAAAGATATGAAAGAATTCGTTTTAAACTTTATACGAATTCTAATTCTAATTTTCTATTGCGATTTACATCAAAAATTGAATAGAAGATCGTGATAAATACCTGTATCCATAGAATACGTAACGCAGCGGGATTGATCTTCTGATTCTACGTGTAATATCCGGAATCGACACACGGATGGGATGTGTGAAGAACGTAAAGAGAGTTCGGTATTTTTTTTAAGTGTTGGTTACTTATGACTCCACACCAAAAAAAAAACTTAAATCTCATCTTTATGTACACGTGAACCAAAGACCATAAACCGAGAGTTAACCGGTTAATTATCCGGTTCTCAATATATCGTTTAATTCCGCCCATCATGAAATTAACGATATAACCAAAGGTCTCTACACATATAACCTCCCACATTTAATTCAATACCGAAGTCCGATCAATTAAACTTAAATCCGATCACATTTAATTTGGACTAACCCGATGACAACACTTATTCCAAAATTATTCACATATATAGGTCCACAAATATAAGATTAAACCAAAAATCTTATAATCTCCCACTTGGACCATATATGTGACCATAAAACTATGGAATAACCTTAAGAGCGCTCATCAATTGTTGTCATCAAACCGGTATTGACACCAATCTCGTCCATCAACCATATCAACGTAGAACCAAAGAGATTTAACCACAATATATACGTAGTTAGACCCACATTTGATTACTTACGTAATACAGAAGAATGACATAGATCTTAATGTGGATGCGTAACATGAAGGTTACACGTGAAGTGATCGAAACGTGTCTATCTCCAACTGGTCCTACCTTATCGAGATCATCTTAAACCGAATCATACAGAGTGAATAACTTAAACTTCAACTGAATAGTTCCGGAACATAATACTGAAACTGAATAAGTACATCGCTACAATCCAAGAGCAAAATAGAATAGATACAAAACTCCCACTAAACCAAAATATCATCACAAAAGACAAAACCCATATGAGCAGTGTGCTCATGAAAGACCTTAGGTATAACACCCTTAGTCAGCGGATCCACAACCATGGAGTTTGTACCTATGTGCTTTATCGAAATGATCCCACTATGTATTATCTCACAAATAACAAGATACTTAATATCAATGTGCTTTG
>CM071868.1:40385015-40472216 GCA_036759665.1 Gynandropsis gynandra
TTTATGTACACGTGAACCAGGGACCATAAACCGAGAGTTAACCGGTTAATTATCCGGTTCTCAATATATCGTTTAATTCCGCCCATCATGAAATTAACGATATAACCAAAGGTCTGTACACATATAACCTCCCACATTTAATTCAATACCGAAGTCCGATCAATTAAACTTAAATCCGATCACATTTAATTTGGACTAACCCGATGATAACACTTATTCCAAAATTATTCATATATATAGGTCCACAAATATAAGATTAAACCAAAAATCTTATAAGATATACCATGCAATGAACAAAGATCCTCCTTATGGCAATAGTTATATATAAATGAAAACATAATGACAAACACTCAAAATATTTTGAAGCTGTAAATTGAATGTGAAAGAAAACTAGAAAAAATCCAGAAATGTAAGGGAATTAGAAATAGAACACAGTAACTTGAAAAGATGATTTTCATTTCATTTTTTCTGAATGAATTCGAGTACTTGTCTACACTTGTTTATATAGAAGTACAAATGTTTATTCTAGAAGATCACATTACCTCCACACTAAAATCACAACAAATTTTTTCTGAACCGTTGAAGTCTCTCTCCAACATTATGTTTAGACAATAACTATATAAATTTGACCATCGAATGAAAAATTGCATATAAAAGTACCTATATTATTTGCCTAATGGATGATGTGATAGGCATGAGGCTTAAAGTTGGTAGTAAATTCCCTTACATTCTATTTGATGTCTTTGTTATCATAAGCCCTAATGTCGAGAAGATTCAAAATCATTAGAATTATAAAAGACCGCATAAACATTCTAGCCTCCATATTACACAAAGAGATAAAAAAGACATGTCTATGCAGTAAGACTAAAAGATTATCTTGAGAGCCATTTTATGTCAGCTGCGAGACAATATTGGGTGTTAAAATTGCAGGTATGATAAGATTAATAGAACTAAAGAAGATATCAAATGAAGATTTTAAATGACTCTGAAAATTATCAATTAACAAAGCTAAAGAAGATCAATTTGTAATCAACTTGTGACCTCTTTGTAGGAACTGCAGATACACAATGCTTAGCCACATCAAGACTGTTATTGTTTAACAACAGAACTGATCCCATGGGAAATGGTATAGAAAATTATCTTGAGAATTCATCTAGGCTTTCAATCTTTAAGGGAGCACCATAAAACTTCCAACATAGAACACGATTTCAAAATTTAAAAAAAAGGCCAAAATCAAACAAAGATGATCGTATGGATTCAATAATTACATGGTTAATCTGTTGAGTTTAGAATGATGATGGGGTTTCCAAATGGACCAAAAGGAAGTAGTATTTTACTAAATGAGTCTCGAAGGGATTGAAATCTTGCATAGAAACATAAGGAATTATGGATCTAGATATGCCCAAGCGTTCATACTCCGTTGGAAGTTTTATTTTTTGGTCGGAGAAGATGAAGTAGCAAAGGTTAGAAGAAGAAAAAGAAAGGGTTGAATACAAAGAATATATTTTTTGGGAATACAGTGAATGGAGTTGTAGAGAAAAGTCATTGAAGCAACCCATGACTTAGATCACGATATGCAGGCATGACCGGTTTATCGAACTGAAAAACCATAAATTTTGAATTAGGAGAAAAAGACAACAAAGAAAATCAACTCACCAGCGATACGCCTTCTATTTTCTCCCTATCCGATTCAAGCCCGACGACCATGAAAGCATTTCCACATGCTTCACGATCTGCTTCAGAGAAAAAATGAAAACGATGATAACTAAAATTCATGGAATAAATTGACTATAAAGTTTCAAACCGAAGGTAGCATGGAATAGAATATTAACCGATTTATATATATATATATATATATATATATTAAAAATGGTGTTGATTTTTGAAACTGAAGTGGACATCAAAGGAGTTTAAAAATAAAGGATGTCGACCGTCATTTTTCAGATGCTCGAGAAAGAAGACAAATAAGAAGAAGAGAGACCTTTCATCGGAGTATGGATGACATAGCCATCCCGTCACTGTGCCACGTTGTCGACCCACCACTATGTCACACCATCGACTCGCCGCACCATCATCAACACATGGTCTTGTCTTCATCACCGACTTGCTGTTCACAAACCATAATCCTCAACACCACTCGTCTTCGCTCACCACAGCTCGATCGTTTAGCCGTTTTCTTTATCTCTTTGTTCGATTGTTGTGGTTTACTGCTAGTCGCGCGATAGTCTGCATAACCATTTACGGGTAAGGCCATAGATCGAACCAAAAACCCTAAATTTTGTATGAGAAGAAAAAATGACATAGATAATCTATTCATCGGTAACACGAAGGCATGGTTGGCCAGGTCTTCTACTCCTTACGTGACACTTGTATAATTCAAGCTCGACGACCATGTCTTTACCATCGTTTTTGAATTTGCTAAGCTCAATAGCCATGCCCCATGGCCCCATCTCTCTGTCAAAAAATATTATTGATGTAATTTCAAATCAGTATCATATATTTTGATCTTTGATATTCTTCGTTAGTGAAAAGGCATAAATTGACTTTCATGCTCGATTAATAGAAGACGAATCATTAACTAGAAATTTTTAAAATTTAAGAAAAAAATATAATTATGAATATATACCTATTATTATTTTAATAGATTAAAATACGATAACAAATTTTAATTGGTTGTCCATATATTCGATTGGTTTCTACGTTAAAAATTTTAATAAAACAGATACTATACATCTAATATTATTTAAAAATCTATATATTAAAATAGAATAGAAATTTTGGATATAATTAAAAATCCACAATCCAAAGAGTTACTTACTATTATTATATCATTAGAAAAGAACTGTAATTATTATATTGTAATTATAAATTACATGACTTTTAAAATTTTAAACTTTTTTGATTTGACTAACATACACTAATAATATGAACACACTCATTAGTAATGCGACAATTGAGGTGGTAACATTAGAATGCATCAAATCTAACTTTTAATATATAAGATTATAATAAAAAATATTTTATTAATGAAATTAATGCATTTGAATATAAAAACAATGTAATAATAATATTAAAGGTAAAACTTCTATTTCCCCATCTTTGCTTACTTTACCTATTTCTCCTTTATGTTTCGCATTCATTCTATTCCCCTTCATGTTTCGGTCAACATCCTATTTCTTTCTCATATTTAAAAATTCTGTCTATTACCTGCTCCGTTTAAAATTCTGTTAATCTTTCAATTTCAATTCAAAATCCTAAAAATCCATCAATTTTAACCTGATTTTTTACGTAATTTCGAGTCGACTCGCAATTAATTTTGACCCAATTTATACTCAATTTTAACCGATTTAGGTGTATTTTTTAACCGATTTAGATTCAATTTAGATCAGATTTAGACTCAATTTTGACGGGAATTTGAAACAAAATTTGACTCGATTTATACTCAAATTTTGGATGAAAATCAAAATTGAACCCAAATTATTGTCTAAATTGAGTCTAAATTGGGTAAAAAATTAGTCTAAACTGACTCAATTTTGGACTCAAATTCTAGTCAAAATTGGTCATAAATCGTGTAAAAATTAGGTATAAATTGGATAAAAATTGACCTTAAACCGGGTCAAAATTGGAAGATTTAACAGAGTTTAAACAGAAGGGTTAGAGGTAGAATTGAAAAAGATAAAGAGAAACTATGATTTAGACCAAAACATGAGGGGAATAGGATAAATGTGAAACATGAGGGGGAAATCGACAAAGTAAGTAAATATGAGTGATTTCATTTTAAAAACCAAATAAAATTTAAGTTTTTTTTATTTTCAAAACAATATTTTGATCTAAATGTCTAAAATATATAATAGTAAGTATAAATAATAATTTAATATTCATAATATTAAAATTGTGATATTTAAAAATATAATAATATAATAAATAATTTTAATTAATACAATCCAAATAGGGTTCAACAAATAACGAATATGTACGAATATCTGACTATTTGTATTTGTATTGAACGAATATTGAGATTTATTATTTGTATTTTTTATTTGTAAATCCAGATATGCAAATATCCGTCAGATATATGGATATTTGTATCTGAACCTATTTTTTTTAACGTAGAATATATATATATATATATCAAAGAATTTTAATAAAAAAGAATAATCGTTAAATATAATATAAAACTAAAATTCAAATCACATAAAGATATAAAGATACATAATATATATAAAACAAAACACCAAATCTTCACATTGATCTCTACATCACTCATTTAAATTTAGTTTCTTCGATATTCTATGTATTCACCTAAAACAATGAAACAAGTTGTTAGATTATCAAATTAATACACTAAAAAAGCTCGCATAAAATTTATATATCTAGTGAGTTCTGTTTTTTTTTATCATATTTAGTAATGCCTCTATTAGGTTGGTAATCCGGGTTACTCGGATTGACCCGAAACAGACCGACCGAACAACCCGAATCGTTTGGAATATGGATTACCCTAAGAACCCACATGGATTCAAATTTCAGAATCCGTTCGGGTTCCGGTCAGTCTTGTTCGGGTTTAGGTAAAACCCGAGGAACCCGAACAACCCAATTTTAAAAATAAAATAAAAATATATAATTTAAAATTTTAAAAAATATATAAATACTAAAAAATACTAGTATATTTATATATATATGTTATATTTGATATTTTTATTTTTTTATTTTTAAAAAAGAATTATCCAAAGAATTTTAACCGAAACAACCAAATTATGTATAACACCCGAAAAATCCGAACCCAAAAAACTTAAACAACCTGAATAACCCGAAGAACCCAAATATCCAAGTGTAATTCGGGTTATTTCGGGTCCAATGCTTTTGAACCCGAATAACCCGAACCCGAACACGAGGAACTCGGACTGAAACCCGGATTGTCCACCCCTAGTCTCTATAACATTATCCAACTCATTTGGATCAGAACCAGTTTGAGTACAAATTAAATCTTCAACAATATTAGTTATTTTAAAGTATTTGATATTTTAGTCCACCAATCATAAATATATTGCATATTTATCTATATATTTATATAATGAGTATTAAATAAGATAATGATGTTATTATTTCCAATTCGATCATTAAAATAAAATTTGTTATATATGTATTTATATATGAACGAAATTTTCTATTTATTACTTATAGATATATATAGTTCGAATAATTAAGTCTACTATTTGTATTCGTATTTACCGAAAAGCTGATTTCTAATATTTGTATTTGTATTTATGTTAGCGGTATTCGAACTTTCGATTCGAATTCGAATCGAATACGAATATTTCGAATAATTTATAAATAAAATTTTAGCTTTTTATTTTCAAAACAGTATTTTGATCTAAATGTCTAAAATATCTAATAATATAAGGATAAATAATGATCTTAAAATTATTTATAATTATAATAATTATTGTTTTTTGATATTTTTTAGTGTTATAATTTTTTCATTAATAAATACAATATTGTGCATGCTAAAAATAACGTTCATTAGTTAATCATAGTAAATTATAAAAAAACAAAATTTTCAATTAATAAATTAGGAAAAAATTAATTATACAATTATTATTATTTGTAACCCATACATTAAAACCCTTATTTGATTGTTTTTTGATAAATTATTAAAACCTTTAAATTCTTCTTTAAAAAATAATGATATGGTTGTCACATATATGATGAGTTGACACCACCAAATTGTTTCAAATCTAACTTTCAATATATAAGATTATTATATATAATATAAACCGAGTTATAATTGTTTAAAATAACGCAGACGCCATAATCTACAACATCTTCATTGTTACCTCCTCTCACAATGTTTTCCAAAGTCAGAAATTATAGGTTCAACTTCCTTCTCAATTTCCATTTCGCATTTCACATTTGCCAATTCTATCTCCACATAAAATAGAGGTTGAATTCATCTTATTCGATCGAACATAAAACAAATAAGATGTTTGTCATTCATTATATATGTCGGCTTCCTATTTTGACAATTATTGGGCAAATAGCTTAACTTCAACTTCGTTGTAATGTTGTCCACTGTCATCTCTACGCATAACTCATCAATAAATTGTTGGTATGTCAGACTAATTGGAGGACAATAGAAAAATACACTTTGGTTACCATCATACAAAAATAAATCTGTGTTATATAATAAAAACATAAAAAGAAGGTAAATACTTATATGATATTCTGTGACCCAATGTGACCATGTGTTTCAATATGACTATGTGGTCCAATGCGCTCATGTGTTTCTATGAGACTTTGTGACCTAATGCGATCCTGCGACTCTATGACCTAATACGACCATGTGACTTACTGCGACCATTTGACTCGCTCAATTTGATTCATCGACTCGTTTTGACTAGAACACTATAAGATTCGTTTTGACTAGATCACTATAAGATTCGTTTTGACAAAAGGAGAATTGAATCTATACATATTACTCACTACTCACTCAGGTTATTAAACTTTTCCTTTTAGATATGAAATTCACATAAGAAACACGAAAAACATCATTATCTCCCCACAAACAATATTAATGTGCTCACATTAAAAAAATCTAAACTTAAAACTCACTATGTATAGCAATTTTGTTTCTGCGAAACTTACATAATTCTAAGCTTCTTTGTTGATAACAAACGATTTCAACCTATTCACGACAAATCACTACAAAAACAAACATTTTCCAACGGATTTATCCATTGGAAAACGCCTTAAATCCATTGCAAACGGTGTTTCCCAACGGACGACAATGGATTCGAG
The DNA here is from genome assembly GCA_036759665.1 of Gynandropsis gynandra. Taxonomy (NCBI): domain Eukaryota; kingdom Viridiplantae; phylum Streptophyta; class Magnoliopsida; order Brassicales; family Cleomaceae; genus Gynandropsis; species Gynandropsis gynandra. The sequence goes on from CM071868.1 coordinate 40,391,811, forward strand.
CCCGTTGGGAATCGATCGTTGCAAATCGGGATCCGTTGTAATTCGCAACGGAAAGGCCAACGGAAGACGCCGTTGAAAATTTGTAACGGATGACCGTTCAAATTGATCGTAACGGATGCTCGTTACAAACTAGCAACGGAAGCCCATTGCAATGTTGTAACAGATGCCCGTTAAAAATGGCAACAGATGCCCATTGAAAAAGGGTAACGAATGTCCATTGCCATCGAGACAGAAAAAATGAGCGGGATTTTCAAAATTCCAACGGACATCCGTTGGAAATTGGTGAGAAAGAGCAACAGATGGCCGTTGCAAATTGGCGGGAAAGGGAAACGGACGTCCCTTGCCATTTGGCGGAAATATTCACCAACGGATGCTCGTTAGAAATTGCAACGGGCATCTGTTGGAAGGCTGGTTAAAAAATAAAAATAAAAAATAAAAAAAGTTTTTTAAATAAAAAGTTTTAAATTTAAATATTAAAATTGTTTAAAAACTAAAACTAATCCTATTACATTTTATTTAGGTCGGCTGGATCGATATCATCTCCCTCATCGCCACCACCTCTAGACGGTGTTGCATCCGAATCGGGAGCCGGTTGTTGGGGCAGTGTTGATCCCCTCACCTGGCCAGACAACAACTCGATAACGCTCTCCATGTGCTGCACTTTGGCTTTAAATTCTCGAAGTTGTGATTCGAGATCTTCGATCTTTCGTTGTTGCGTGACACTCTCTTGGACTGCGGGAGGTACCGTCGTGGCGTCCTCAACGATATCTTTTTGAAGCGCTCTAAGACCGTATAGACGCCCCTTATACGGTCTGACCGACTACAAGATAAACAAAATTACAGTTAGATTTTTACAAAATTTTTATTAATAATCGAATCTCCTCGAGCTCCATCCTGTAGATTTTTACAAAATTTTTATTAATAATCGAAAAACAAAAGAAAAAGTTTATTACCTCTAAGTAAATTTTGTCCTTTTGTAAAGGACTCAGCTCGTCCGAAGTCAAACCGAAAGCTTGTGATTGCTGTGTAATCTTCTCCGTCACAGCTCTCATGGTTTTCTCTGCTATAGGATCGACGAGTTCGGGTTAGTCGACCTCTTCCGCGACGACCGGCTTCTTCTTGGCGTGGGTCTCCAATACTAGCTTAAGAAGAGTCGGTTCTCTTCCTATCCGTTGCATCTGTAATATAAAATAAACTTAATTAGATAAATATTTAAAAAACGAAAAATTTAAGTAATAATAAATTCTACCAATTCGTATTTTCTCTTCAGGAATGATTTTGATCCCGAATTATGGCAATGCGGATCATCTCCGGGAACCTTCTCGCCGTAACGACATATTTTGGCCTTCTCGCTCTTGGCTTTGAAGTATGGGGACTCCCAATGTTGAATCATTTGATTAAAGACCGCATCTGTTGCCCATGTCGGTCTTTGATTTCTGGAGTAGTAGTTGCGCTTCGCGTTGTTCATCATAAGGCACATCCGAATTTGCATGTCGCGCACCCATGCTGCGTAGATACGCGTTGTATCCTTTCTCCGCCACCTGAATGCGCGTTGCAAAATAATTTATAAATTGTTAGTTTCATAACATATATATAACTAATAATTTTAAATGGAATGTAATTTAAAACTTACGATAAATGTGTGCCACCATCGCTTGCGCACGACTTCTGGCGTAACTTGCCAGGAGTAATATAATTGGTCCTGTAAAGACCCTTGGATGATGCTGTTATTTGTGTGTCTGATCACATTATGCACGTCAAACCTATTAGATATTATTTTTAACTTACAATAATATAAATACAAATAATCATTTTTTAACCATATCGTCCCGGCAGAACGGTCGGGATCGATGATCGGAATGTCAGGACGCCCATCCAAATCATCGATCAAGGAATCGAGATCTACCATATCGTCCTCTTCATCAAATATCGGCGGTACCGATATTGGTGAAGGAGGACGATATGGTGGTGGTGGGGGCGGGGGAGGAGCTCCCGCAGATCCAGCCAACATTCCCCCCGATCTTATAAATCGTCTAGCCCTTATCCTATTCTAGTGTTAGTCTAGGTGTTTGTGTAAGAAATGTAAAGTTTGAGAGGATTTTGAGGTTTTGTTTTGATTTTTGTTGAAATAAACTGTTCAAACGGTTTATATGTAGAACACTCCAACGGGCATCCGTTGGAAATGCCAACGGATGACCGTTGGAAAGAACGTCATATCAACGAACGCAGTCAATTGACACGACTTTCTACATTTCCAACGGGCATCCGTTTGCATTTAAAACGGATGCCCGTTGGGAATGCGTGTTCCCGAGACAACGAACGGCGTAATGGCGGCTCGTCTCCCTTTGTAACGGGGATCTGTTACACTTTGCAATGGATGACCGTTGGAAAGTCTGCAGAAACCTGCAGTCATCATTACACTTTTCAATGGAAATCCATTGGAAATTGGTAACGGATGCCCGTTGCAAATTTGTAATGGTCATTTGTTGCCCATTTTAACGAATGCCCGTTAGAAATGTGGAAAACGTAAAAAAAATTTCTAAATGTCGGGAGAGATTTCGCGTTTCAACAGAAACCTACTAATATTTTCAACGGATGACCGTTGGTATTAGATAATTCTAATTTCTAATACATGAAACATAGTTTATATAAACTGTTCGATTGTATTAACATTTCGATTGTTCGATTACACATCATCTACATTATTACACATCATGTACATTACACGTCATGTACATTACACAACATCTACATTTATTACACATCATACACATTATTGTAGTTACATTTCTTCTTCAGTAGATTCATCAATTGGCGAGTCTTCCTTCAATTGTTCATAATTCATCTTCGTTTTTATCTTCAGCATATTCCGGTTCAACGTCTTAATAATCGCGTATGAATTCTCCGTCTATGTCAAATCTTGCCAGAATCTCCTCGCGATCTGTATCAATCAAACGAATCAACTGCGGATGATCGGGTTGCAACAGATCTTCTTTATCATCAGAGCTTATGATCCCTCGTGGCTTGATATCACCACGCATCTCTTCGATGTTTCAATGTTGTTGGATATTGCACGTAACATACTTGATCTGCTTGATCTATTATGATAAATGGATCATACTTGCCATATTGTCGTGCCGGATATACGTCAATTCCTCCCCAACGGGTTTTTCATATTCCACGTCCTACAGTTGGGTCGAACCACTGACATTTAAAAAGCATCACCTTCAACCCAATGAGATCGAGATATTTCACTTGTATGATTTGGTGCAAAATATCGTAGAAGTTATCACCTTCTATATCACTATTAACGCAAACACCATAATTGTATGTGCTTCTATATTTTCTGTGTTCGTACATATGGAACGTGTAGCCACGAGTAAACAAGATTGGCCAACACATGACATTTCGTACGGGACCATTAGCCAAATCTTTTAACCACATAGGAAGTCTTTCATCAGAACATTTCACCTGTACGTATCATAAAAACAAATTAATACGTTATGATAAATGCAATTAAATTTAATAGATGTGTATACGAGTACTTACGTAGGTTCTCAACCACAAGCCAAAATGTTGAACTTTCATGTATGTGGGTTCATTTGCATTTAGATAAGGATATGTACCAAGTACTTCTTCATCAAATATCCTATATAATGAAAATACGTTAATATATTATATATATACATATAATATTTAAAAGATTGAATAATATTATTTTGTACCTTTCGAACGGTAATAACTCTTGACAATTTAGTAATATATATGTGTGGACGTGATTATACTTATCTGGTGTTAACTAATATTCCTCGGATTTACCTCATGTACATCCAATCGGTGTAAATATTTTTTTTTGCCAAACTGCGGATTATATTGATATAGATAGTTTGTGTGATCATCCGTTGCACGTCTTTCTTTCGTTTGAATATGCGACTCGAAATAAAATGTGTTGAAATATGTGATTTCTTCGAGTAAGTATTGTTTGACAATAGATCCTTCGACCGCTTCTTTGTTTTTTGATTTTTTTCTTTAAATGAAAGAAAAACCTTTCGAAAGAATACATCCATCTGAATTGAACTGACCCACCGAGTATTGTCTCATCTGGTAAATGTATTGACAAATGCTCCATGACATCAAAGAATGAAGGCGGAAAAACTTTTTCCAATGCAAATAATACTTCAGAGATATTGTTTTTCATTAATTCCAAGTCATCTCTTTTTAAATTCCTCGAATATATATCTTTGAAAAATATGCTGATTCCGCATAGCAATTGGAATGAGCCGCTGTATGAAAATATGAAAATCGTGACTTTTCAATCCGATCAGCCTCGAACCAATAATATCCTCACACCGTGCAATGTTCGATGCATATCCATTGGGAAACTTAACGTCCTCTTTTAACTATTTAATAATGTCGTTTTCGTCGGACCAGGCAATCTGAATATCGGGATAAGTGACCTTTCATCTCTTAATTCCAACTCAGGTCGTCAGCATATTGACTTCAAATCTTTTCTTGATTGTATATTATCCTTGGTTTTATCTGCCATATTCAAAACGGTATTGATGATGTTATCGAAAAAGTTCTTTTCGATATGCATAACATCTAAATTATAACGTAATATCAATAATTTCCAGTATGGTAGTTCCCAAAAGATACTACGTTTATACGAGTTATGTCATTCACCTTGACCTTTTGGGTTACGATGCCCACGATACCCACCGCATTCTACCGATTCTTGTAAATCACCCATTGTGTTCAATCTTTCGTAAAGGATTTGTATTCCGGTTTGCATGCACGATGCCTCTTCTTTTTGTACCACATTCTTCTGAAAATCTTTCTTATCTTTCCGGAAAGCATGCCCACGAGGAAGAAATCTTCTATGACAATCAAACCAACATGGTGTCTTACCATGTACTAGTCGAAATGAATTTGTATCCTCCACATAATATAGACATGCCAATCTTCCGTGTGTGTTCCATTCAGATAACATTCCATAGGCATGAAAATCGCTAATTGTCCACAACAAGACCGCTTTCAATGTGAAATTTTGCTTAGTACCGACGTCATAAGCAAAATTTCTTCGTTCCATAACTGTCTTAATTCATTAATTAAAGGCTGCAAAAAGACATCGAAATTTTTATTCGGATGTTCTGGTCCTGGAATCAACAACGCCAGAAACATTCTCTCTCTTTTTAAACACATCTCGATAGGCAAATTATCGGGAGAAAAAATCACCAGCCACAGAGAATATTGACTTCTAGATTTTCCATAGGGACTAAAACAATCCATGCACAGGCAAAGATAAATGTTTCTCGTTTCATACGCGAGCTCGCGAAATATTTCATTGAAATCTTTCCAAGCCTTACCATCCAATGGATGTTGCATTGTACCTTCGGCCGTTGAGTGTTCTGTATGCCATCTCATTGCCGCAGCGGGTTTTTTCGATTCATATAACCTTCTCAACCTATTTTCTACAGGCATATAGAACATTTTCTTGTATGGTACATATTTACGTGAAGATGGGTTTTTAGGCCGAAATCTGCTTGCACCGTAAAACTTGCATTTGAACAAGTCTTTATCATTTTCCCAAAACAATGTGCAACTATTTCTACAAATATCAATTTTCTCATATGGTATTTCCAAATCTTTTAACACATTCTTTGTTTCATAGGAGCTTGATTATTTTCCGGTAAATATTTCCGCATTGTTTTGCAAAATGAAGCCATGCAATTTTCAGCCACATTGTAGTATGTTTTAATACTTATAAATCTTGAAGATAAAGATAAGCGAGATTGACCTTCACGTCAACCTTCATATATAGGTTGTTTTCTCGAATCCAATAGGTTGAAGAATCGACGTACATCGATGTTCGACATCTCTTCATGTGTTTGTTCATTAATAGCTCTAGAAAAAGCATCTAACACCATTTCTACATATGGATTGGTCGTTTATGCTTCATAAATAACTACTTCATTTCGTTCTACTTGTGCATCTTGCACAATATCTCTAACACCACAATTTTCGCCGTGAAAAAAATCAAATTTTGTAATTTTCAACGAAACCCATCTTATAAAGATGTTTGCAAACAATTTCATGACTTCGATACTTCATGTTTTTGCATCTTTTGCATGGACATAACATTGTCCCGCGTTGTTGACACAAAGGCTGCATCGATGCAAAACTCATGAATTGCTCCAATCCGTGTAAGAATTCTTGCGTAATCTCTTCGGTTATAGGATCTTTTCTTCTATACATCCACTCTCTCGATCTATATATATTTCGATTTGAAGAAGACGACATTTTGATGAAATTATTTTTGTTATTGATGGTTTGATACTCTTTGGTATTGATCTAAATAGTGAACATTCCAACGGGCATCCGTTGGCAATTGCAACGGATGTCCGTTGGAGGTTCACATGAATTTATTTAAACCGGTGAACCTCAAAATTAACAATTTCAACGGCTATCCGTTGCCAATTGTAACGGGCATCCATAGCAAATTCCAACGGATGCCCGTTGAAATCGTATCCAACGGATTAGTGCCCGTTGAAAGTGCTTACAATTCCGTTACAATCTGTTATTTTTGCATATTACAATATCTAGATCTTATGAATTATGATTTTGATTATGTAATTATAACTAATTTCATGTCGAACTCAAGCGTTGAACAAAAACCGAAATGACGCGAAATATGTAATCAAAAGTTAATTTCAAAACTTTTATTTCCTTACATTATTTTTCTTTTTAAACTACAATTTCATTAGGATCTCTTTCAATTACGCTATAACATATTGTAACAATAAACAGAAAAGGAAAACATTTAGGAAATGGTTTCAACTCAGAGGCAAAGTGTTGAACTCGACTCGGATTCTCTTCGTCGACACCTCCGTCGTCAAAACCAGCATATTTTTATCCATTATCGAATTCAAAACCACCCTCATAAACTGGCTCACCGTCGGGAAGCCTTTTCCGGATCTCGACGGTGAGACAGTTTATGAAGGTTGTTTTGAATTCAACAATGGATACTGAGATACTTGTTATTGATCATTTGAGGTAATATTAGGTTCCTATATAAATAGTAAATATTCCAACGGACATCCATTGGCAATTACAACGGATTCCCGTTGCACGATCACGGGAATTTATTTCGACCGATGAACCTCAAAATTAACAATCTCAACGGTCATCCGTTACAATTTACAACGGATGATCGTTGCAATGTTTTCCCGGCTTCTAACGGGTATTCCAATGGAGCATGCCAACGGATTATATCCGTTACAAATCCGTTAAAACTTGCGATGTCCGTTACAATTTGCAACGGATGACCGTTGCAATGTTTTTCCCGGCTTCTAACGGGTATTCCAATAGAGCATGCCAACGAATTATATCCGTTACAAATCCGTTAAAACTTGCGACGGATTGCAACGGATATGGCAACAGAAAGTATTTGTTACAACTCTATTGAAATTTGTAACGAATTGCAACAGATTTACGCCCGTCGAAAGTATCAACAAATCCTTTACAATCCGTTGCTATTTGCATCCAACGGACGGATCTGTTGCCCCGTCCGTTAGAAACATTGAGTTTTTTTGTAGTGAATCTGATGTTGCTACTCACGACGAATCTGATGTAAAAGAAGCGATTTTTTTTTTGCGTTAGATGAGAGAGGGAAAATCGATGTGCTTTGAAAGAGAAATAAAACTGTTGATTAAAGGATAAAGATAATATGGAGTCATCAATATTATAAGGGTAGAGTTGAAGTTGAGAATTGTTTTAAAAAATAATAGAGTTGAAATCCTAATAATATATACATTGTATTTTTAAGTTAACCAAATTAAGTTGTTTAATTTTCCAAATAAATTAAATATTATGGATTTTGATGTGAAGGACAAATGATTATTGAAGAAAATTTTTATCTCAATCAGAATGATCTTTTAGTTATCGATCCGATCCAAAAATTTGATTCATATTCAATATGAATTATTCGTAAAATTAAGTTGATATCAAAATTCAAAACACATTCAAATTTTAGTTAGAACTCAAATTAAAGATAATATCTCAATTACCAAAATAATGTGTTCCGAACAACCAATTTCAAATTCCAAATAATTAAATTTATCCGAATAAAATTCAAATTTATTTGATCTAATTATTCTAAGATTTTAAAAAGTTGAATCTGAATTGAAATTTGAAGAATCTTAACCAAAACAATATTTGGTTTTAATTTTGATTCAATTGTTCACAAATTGAATAACCAAAAAACAAATTAAAACCCCGTAAAACTCTACCAATTGTCCAAAATATCTAAACAACATGGCTGTTATTTGTTTTTTCTTAAAAATATTTTCGTAATTTTAAATAATTTATAGACGTAGGATAATATACATACCTTGATACCGGTGTTGTAAAAGTCGCTAGACTCTAGTCGGACGATCCATCAGCGCTTAGCGACTAGTCGAATTAGTCGGCGAGTAGGTATTTTTCATTTTTCAATATTTGTAATACATTTCAATTTTCAAAATTATAAAAAATATCATAAAAAGATAACAAAAATAAATAGAAATATTAAAATAAAATATAAATTCATATAAATCCATTAATAATATCATAAACATGATAAAATATTAATGAATATCTAAATATCTTCTATCCGCAGTGTATTAGAGGAATTTATATGTCGATACCAAAATGACCTTACATTTGAATCATTGATCTTGAGTCAAGGGTTTGCGTGATTGCTGAGATGGACGAACAGACAAATAGATGAAGATGGCGTACAGACGAATGAAGACGAAGATGGCGAACAAACGAACGAAAACAAAGACATCAAACGAAGATGACTATGAACCAACGACGACCGACGTTTATAACTAGAGAAACAACACTCAAAACTGGAAGAACCGCATGGAAAAGAGAGAAACAAGCAAAACGACGTCATTTTGGTTTAATTTTTTTAAAACAAAATGACCAAAACAATGTTGTTTTGATATTTTCCTTTTGAACAAAAATAAAATTGATTTTCTATTAGTCGAACAATCAGACACCACCAAATGTTTAAACGCCGACTATTCGACCATCTAGACCGACTTTTAGAACACTGCTTACTAGGGGTGGGCGTTTCGGGTTACCCGGATCGACCGTGAGATAAACGAGTTTTGTAGAAAATCCATATGGGTTCAAAATCTTAAACCCAAATGGATTCGGGTCGGTCCAGGTTGGTTTCGAGAGAACCCGAGGAAACCGAAAAATAACTTAACCCTTCTAACCTAATTTTTTGTATGTTAAATTTGGAACCCGAATTACCCGTTTAAACCCGAATGTTACCTGTTTAAAACTCAAATTAACCGTTTAAATCCGAATTACCCATACTTAAATAACCCGAAGAACCCGAAAACCTGAAATAACCCAAATACAATTCGAATTTTTTGGGTTGAATGTTTCAAAATACGAATCCAATCCGAAACCCAAAGAACCCACCCCGAAAACCAAATGGGATTTTTTGGGTTCAATTTTTTAAAAACCGAAAAAACCAAATCCGTACCGAAACCCGGATTGTACACCCGTGTAGCTTACTACCAATATCAAAGGAAACTATCCGAATGGTTCATTTTTTGGATAACTTTCGTGAAAGAACCAGATGAAGGATCCGGAGTCATAAACGACACCGTTCCGAGAGAAATATAAAATTCAAACAAAAAGAAGTTGAGAAAAAGGGATTCTTGCCTTCGCTTCGAGTTCACGAGTTAAAGACTTTTTTTGGTTAATGGCCTTAAGGCCTTCGCGATTCATAACCTTCTCTCTTCGCAACGCCTCCTCCTCCTCCTCCGCCGCCGCCATCTACAACAATAAGAATCCTTTCTCCCTCGTCTCCGGCTGTTCTTCTCCGTCTCCGGTGAAGAGTAGCCTACGTTTCTCCTCGGCGTTGTATTCTCTCGGTGTCCTTCGCGGCTTCGCCTCGCTTTACCGCCACCAGCTCCGGCAACAGCGCGTTAAGGGTTTTGATACGCCGGAAACGCTGGCTCAAAAGATCGGAAAATCGATTCGCCGTCCCGGCGCCCCGTCCGAGGCTAATGTTTACGCCGATGTCAATGTTGTCAGACCCAAGGAGTACTGGGACTACGAGTCCCTCACCGTTCAATGGGGGTATTTTTCCGTTTCCTTGCGTATCTATCAATTCTTCTTTTATCTCGTTTCCTAGCTTTGTTGATGTATGCCCTTTGTATTAGATTCGTTTGGATGAATAAGACGTGGACTGTTCGTGGAATCGTGATGGAATGTGGTTTTAGGGTTTCATTTCCAAGACCTTCTATGCAATTTCTGGGTAGTATTGCCAAAACAAAATGTGGAATTCGGGTTCTTTTTGTCACGTGCCTTAGATGGTGCTCCTTCATTCGTGAAGTTCGGGAAATTAGTATGTGATTTCGATAATTGAATCTGATCCGATTTAGGACGAATATGATTGTTTCCGTTTATAGGGTCTATGAGTTGGGTCGTGAGTTTGTATGGCATGTCATTAATCAACTAATCAATGTTTAAGAGGTAGCTTATTTGATTGCACAGTGAACAGGATGATTATGAGGTGGTGAGGAAGGTTGGAAGGGGGAAATACAGTGAGGTATTTGAGGGTGTACATGCCACTGATAATGAAAAATGCATTATCAAGATTCTTAAGCCGGTGAAGAAGAAGAAGGCAAGTAAATTGAGATGCCTGCTCATTTTGCCATTACATTTTTGAACTTTGCTTTGGTTTCTTAAGTGGAAATGTTCCTAACGTTTCCGCTTCTCCCCGATACAGATCAAGAGGGAAATTAAGATTCTGCAAAATCTTTGCGGCGGGCCAAATATTGTGAAGTTGCTAGACATTGTTAGAGATCAGCAATCAAAAACTCCCAGCTTGATATTTGAATATGTCAATAATACAGATTTTAAAGTGCTCTATCCAACACTTTCAGATTATGATATTCGATATTATATTTATGAACTTCTGAAGGTAAGGAGTTAATTTCCTGTAATCTAGACTGGGATTCATTTTTTATATCTGTATTGATTTGACAAGAATGCGTAGAATTAGAAAACTGTTGCATTCCTTACTTTGATTTCTGAACTCGTAGTATCAGTAACATCTAATGATTATCTTTCTTGATATAGGCATTGGATTATTGCCACTCACAGGGAATCATGCACAGAGATGTGAAGCCACATAATGTAATGATTGATCATGAACAGCGAAAACTTCGTTTAATAGACTGGGGATTGGCAGAATTCTATCATCCTGGAAAAGAGTACAACGTTCGTGTTGCTTCAAGGTAATTTCCTTGGATTTTCAGTAAAGTTCTTCCCGATAGGTGTTTTGAGATTCTTGTTTGAGAAACATATTCACCTGTGTTGTAGAAGGGATGCATTTCACATCGTCGAGTGATACAAACATCTACTCATCTTTCATGTGATTGTGGTGTGTTACACTTATGTCAATGAACAGGTACTTCAAAGGACCAGAACTGCTGGTTGATTTGCAGGATTATGACTATTCTCTAGACTTGTGGAGTCTTGGATGTATGTTTGCTGGAATGGTGAGCAAACTAAATCAGTTTATTTGCTTTATTTGAAGATTTCTCTATTGTTTTTTGTTATTTTTTTAACAAAATCAGAACATGCACAATGCTTTTACGGGAATATAGCAATTATCATGTTGACGTGGGAGATTTGCTTACAGATATTCCGTAAGGAGCCATTCTTCTATGGCCATGACAACTATGATCAGTTGGTAAAAATCGCAAAGGTAATAATACTAAGATAAATGCTCATCTTTCAGGCTTCAACCTCTTGAATCATCTGATGAACTCATCCTTAATTTGACTAGACAAGGATGAATCAGTTATTGTTAGACATTTCATATATGGGTGCCATAGTTGTCAGGATTGCTATTTCTGTATATATGTCTTTCAAGATCTTCAAGAATCTCAAAACACCTATTGTGCAGTCCTTTAAAGTTCTTTAAAGTTCTAAAGATTATTTCTCAAAATACCTTACTAGTATTCGTGCAGTCCTTTAAAGTTCGCATTTGCAGATTGATTTAATTACCACGAAGCGGGTTTGTGAACTGTTGTTTGTTTGCACAATGATAGGTGCTTGGTACAGATGAACTTAATGCCTACCTATCCAAATATCGCATAGAGTTGGACCCAAATCTTGTAGCACTTGTGGGGAGGTTTGTCAGTTTTAAGCATTTTGGTTTTGGAAAGCATTTGCAATATTTATTCCCCTTCCCTTTTCAACAATTAATGCTGTGAACAATCCGATCTGATTTTCAGACATAGCCGGAAACCATGGTCAAAGTTCATCCACTCTGAGAACCAGCACTTGGCTGTTCCTGAGGTACAACACCTCTGCTATCAGGTTACGAAAATCAGATTCCCGTCTGGTCTGCTTTGTACTAACACGACTCATTTCCTTTGTTCCTTAAAAGGCTGTTGATTTTGTTGACAAGTTGCTGAGATATGATCACAAAGAAAGGCCGACTGCCAAAGAAGCCATGGTATAATCAATGCCCTCTTTCCGCCTTGTTCCTTCTTGCATTGCATGACCAAAGCATTCACTTTTTAAGTGTTGATGAAATACAAAATGGAAAGTAAAAATTTGCTTCCGTTGTGTACATACGCAGGCGCATCCATATTTCTACCCGATACGTAACGCTGAAAGCAGCCGAATGCGCACACAGTGATAACGGTTCACATACAAACTCTCTGCTTTCCCTTGGCTGATGTAAGTGATGTCTCTCTTCCTCTTTCATCACTTTGTTTGAAGGGTTTTGAGTATTCATGTTTTGGATGTTTTTGTTGTTTGTTTTTACTTTAAATGTTAAAATCCTCGAGACTGGCCTAAGAAGGCGATGTTATTGTTTTAATTCGTGTTGAATTGTATCAATTTTATTTTTCACCTTCAATGTTAAGTTTATCCTTCTGTTAGATCTTCAACTTTTCTTTTTCCAGTTGTGACAGTAAACAATGATAGACGTAGCGAGAAAATTTAATAGATGAATATATTCTATTTGAGGTAGTTTTAGTTAAAGTTCACTTCTACCATTGTATTTTCAATATGTAGTGGTGAATTCTTCATGAGTCATTTACATATATCTTTGTTGCTCTAGTTCAATAGAATTGGCTCATGTTTTTATCGGTTAATATTAAACTGATTTCATTTTAACGTAGATAATATATTTAATTCGGATTAATGACGTTATGACATCATAAATTTTCAATTCAAAACTAATTAATAATGAATAAATCGATTCACTAATCTATTAACACACAAGCAAGGATAATGTTTTATATAAATAAATATTTAAAAGTTATGTATATATTATTATATTTTTATAGTATAATATAAATTCATAATGTCATCTCCATAAATCATCAAATAATAATGGAATTAGGAGATAAATTTTTCTAATTTCAAATTTTGATATTTTATTTCAAAATATATCACAAACTTAATGTAAAAGTATAATAATTTTTTTGTTAAATTTTGATATATATATATATATATAGTTATTAGATGGATAGGACCTTTTGGAGGCGAACTTCAAAAATATCTTGTAGGGCTAAAGTACTTCAAAAATATCATTTCCTGAAAAAAAGTTTCAACTTCAAATCTATCCTTAAAATATTGATAATTCCATGTTACTATTGTCGACAATTTTTCTCTCTTCTCCAGAGCACCTCTAGTTCTCTCTCATATGGCGCGAAAATTACTGTTCTCCCACACCACAACAGATTCGGCGTAAGTAACTTGAAATCGGCATCACATTCGCTGCCAATAGATTGAAATCGTTTGTTGTCAACAAAGAAGCTTGCAATTAAGCACGTACCGCAGAATAATCAGGTATGTATAGTGAGTTTTTCGTGTTTCTCTTGTGTTTTTCTTGTTTCTTTTGCGAGTTATAAATCACTGGGTCAATATAAGACTCGTTTATTGAAAACGAGTCTAAACGAGTCATATTTATTGAAATGTGAAATAATCGCTATTAGTGACTAGGTCATAAATCGTACGGTCGCACTGGGTCACAGAGTCTCATCGAGGGGTCAAAAGGATCAAAGGTCGTCGTAGGTGTCCAAGGGTCGCAGAGGTAAAGGGGTCATAAAGGGGTCCAAGGTTCGCATGGGAAAAGGGTCGCAAAGGGTTCAAATGGTCGCAGGGGTCCAAGGGTCGCATGGGTACAAGGGTCGCAGAGGTAAAGGGTCACAAAGGGGTACAAGGGTTGCAGAGGTACAAGGGTGGCAGAGGGGTACAAGGGTCGCAAAGGGGTACAAGGGTCGCAGAGGTACAAGGGTGACAAAGGGGTACAAGGGTCGCAAAGGGGTACAAGGGTCGCAGAGGGGTCAAAAGGTCGCAGGGGTACCCTTTGCGACCCTTTGACCCCTGCAACCCTTGTGCCCCTACGACCTTTGTACCCCTGCGACCCTTTCACCCCCTGCGAATCTTGTATCTCTGCGGCCCTTGTACCTCTGCCACCCTTGTGACTATTGTGACCTTTGTGGCCATTTTTGACCGTTGTGACCTTTGTGCAAGTATCCTAATGTTGCAAAGTATTTGGAGAAAGAGGAATTTGATCCTGTTAAGTGGGCAAGATGCAAATTTAAGGGGGAAAGGTACAACTTATTAACCACTAATGGTGCCGGGTCAATAAATTCAACGTTGAAGAAGTAAAAAAAATTACGATCCTGAGGATTTTAGATATTTGTTTGGGAAAGACAATGGAACAGTTCAATAGGTATAGGTTGGAGGCAGCTACCGGTGATGATTCTCAAAAATTAACACCTTACTTTGAGAAAACGTTACATGAACGGTTTGGACAGACATCCAAGTATGATGTTATTGAATTGAAAAGTCTGAGTGATGAGTATGAGGTGAGAAATGTAATGGGTAGAAGATTTGTAGCAAGTCTTCAAAAAAGAACGTGCGACTGCAAAATGTTTAATGTGGATAAGTATCCATGCAGTCACGCAATTGCGGTAACAAATAAGGTTGGTAAAGGTCACAAGATACCAGATCTATGTTCAAACTACTACCTTCGGGAGACATGGCGTTTGGCTTACCAGAAACCGTGTATCTGATTCCTGATTGCAGTGATTGAGACATTCCTCCTCAAGTGATCGACTTTACAGTTCTACCTCCTATGCTGGCTCTGAAAAGGCAAAGCGGGAGTCCTAAAGAGAATCGTTATCGTGGACCCGGTGAGGCTCGGAGAAATACCCCATCTTCGTCGAGACAAACCCCATCTGCTTTTTCGAGACAAACCCCATCTTTGTCGAGACAAACCCCGTCTTATTCGTCAATACAAAACCCATTTTTGTCGAGACAAACCCCGTCTTCTCCGTCGATACAAAGGCCATTTTTGTCGAGACAAACCTCGTCTTCCCCGTCGATACAAACCCCATCTTCAAAAGCCAGCATCACTGGCAGTGATTGGAACGTGACAATCAAGACAACACCGACTAAAAAAAAGAAAAATTTGTTAGTTAGTAATTGTGTAATACTATATTATTTGTATTATTTTTATTAAACCTTTTGTGACTTTCATCATTATAATTCGATAAATTCTTCATTATAATTCGACCCATACGACCCTCAATTGAATTAAATTAGAACACATCGGACTCATGCGGCCTCATGCGAACAATTATGACTCATGCGACCAATGCGACCCTTTCGACCCATGTCTAAGAATCATTATAATTCTATTGTTTTGATTGGTTTTTGACATTTGATCATTGTTAATCCGTAAATTCGTCGATTTCGTATGTATTGATCCTTATATGCAACCAAACGACCTATACCATTATCAATATTTGAGTTGTATACATCTAATTTAGAATCAATATAGATAATAATATAAATAATATCGACATTTAAAAACAACGTTGAAGGTATTTTTTGAAATTTTGTCAAACTCATCCGACGAGTTCTTAAAACACTACTATCGCTTTTGAAGCACACACATCGGTTATACATAACTCAACTAGGGAAATATGGATCATAATCTGTTTTAACCATTGATTGACATTGTAAATGTATTTTTTTGATGGTTTTTGACATTTTATCATTATAAAACCGTAAATTCGTCGATTTCGCATGTATTGATCCTTATATGCGACCCATGCGAACTTCGTTTGGCATTAACTATTTTGACGTTTTAAATGTATTGTTTTGATTGGTTTTTGACATTTTATCATTGTTAATCCGTAAATTCGTCGATTTTGTATGTATTGATCCTTATATGCGACCAAACGACCCATGCCATTATCAATATTTGAGTTGTATACGTCTAATTTAGAATCAATATATACAATAATATAAAAAATATCGACATTTGAAAACAATGTTGAATGTATTTTTTGAAATTTTTTCAAACTCATCCGACGAGTTCTTAAAACACTACTATCGCTTTTGAAGCACATGCATTGGTTATACATAACTCAACTAGGGAAACATGGGTCATAATCTGTTTTAACCATTTATTGACGCTGTAAATGTATTGTTTTGATTGGTTTTTGACATCTTTGTCATTATAAACCCGTAAATTCGTCGATTTCACATGTATTGATCTTTATATGTGACCATACGACCCATGCGACTCGTCGATTTCGCATGTATTGATCCTTATATGTGACCATGCGATCCATGCGACCCATGCGACCCTCATTTGGAATTAATTAGATTGACGTTTTAAATGTATTGTTTTGATTGGTTTTTGACATTTTATCATTATAAACACGTAAATTTGTCGATTTCGCATGTATTGATCCTTATATGTGACCATGCGACCCATGCGACCCATGCGATCCTCATTCGACAATAATTAGTTTGACATTTTAAATGTATTGTTTTGATTTTTTTTGACATTTTATCATTGTTAACCCGTAAATCCGTCGATTTCGCATATATGTGACCCATGCGCCCCCCGAAAATTCAGTCACCAAAATTCTTGCCGAACTTTTCATCATATTTGAAAAAAATTGAAAAAAATTGAAAAAAATAACAGTCGTCTCGAATTCTGCAGTCATGTCTTTTCGAATTCCATCTGACGGCGATTCGATATCCAGGTCATCGTCTTCCATCAATTTTTCCGAAAATGCCACATTTCCCTTCTTTCTTCAGAGAGATTTTTCCACGCTATATGGATAACTACATTGTAATCTTCTTCATCTGTCTCTCTTTCGGTATGTTACATGTAGAGAATGTACAGATTTAACTTTGTTTTTCGTTTTTTTGTTATAGGACATCCCAAAGATATTCTTCGATGATTATATTTACGGGAAAACGAGGGACAACAACACGACAACGCTTAAATCGAGGCAGCCGTTCGACTGATTATGGACCACCTATCTCTGGTTCTACATGACAAGTTTCCCTCGGCCACAGTGGAGACTCTGCAACTTGGGAGATAGATTGGGTGGATCATTCGTAGGAAGCTGGATTGATGATGATTATATATCCTATATCTTGTACTCGGTTTGTTTTGTCGGACATGTGGTATTATTTTGCGATGTTTTTTGTATCCGTCGCAGGGGTGCTCTTTTTCCTCCTTGTTGGGTTTTTCCCAATGGGTTTTACTGCTTTGAGGTTTTAATGAGGCCCGGGGTGACATGTACCCTGCTCTCATAGCTGCGATGTGAGATACTACTGTAGTGTGTATTGTCGTAGCACAGTATGGGTGGCCTGCGTGTTATCCCATTTGTGTCAATGACATCCAGTTTGTATGTGTAACCGCTCCCTTTCCCTTCATGGGACACACAGAATAAAATTTATTTCCAACAAAAAAAAAACGCTTAAATCGAATGGGTCTAATAGAAGATGGAAAGTCAAGTTGGATGGCTCCAGATTCACTGATGGGTGGAAAGATTTCTCAAACGACCTACACTTAAGTATTGGGGATTACTTACTTTTCATCCACGAAGGTGACATGGTCTTTCACGTCACCTTCGCCACTCCTGCTCAGAGGACTTTACCAGTCACTGTGGTACCAGTCACTCGTTCGAATCTGGCCATAGATTCATTGGTAAGTGACCTCAATACGAACTTCGGTGATGTCGTGACTTGGGTAAGGATTTTCACGATTTTTATTCCTTTCTACGGATGTCGCAGACAATTCCAAGAGGGTTTGCGAGGTCGAGAGGTCTTTTCCATAGACGATGTAAGATATATCTAATGATAGGATACGGATTGTCGTGGGAGGCATATCTAAGGCCCGTGGCACGTGGTGGCGCTTCTATCAGAAGGGGTTGGAGAAAGTTTTGTCTCGATCATCGACTGACCGAGGGTTGTACCCTCGCAGTCGAAATATATGCGAGTACACCAACACCTGTGCTTCAGTTTTTCCCTCAAATAGGGCCTCACATTAGCAGTGTATTTTAATTGCTGTAAACCTCCTTTGAACAAGAACATTAATTTGAACTTGAACTACATGTTTGTGTCTGGATTTTTTTTACAATGATTCAATAGTAAGTATTATTGTTAATATCGTTGTTTTTGTGGAATTACTATTATTGTTACAAGGGTCGCGAGGAACAAGGGTGACAGAGGGGCAAGGGTCGTAGGGGTCCAAGGGTCTCAAAGATAAAAGGGTCGCAGAGGGACAAGGGTCGCATGGGTCTGAGGGTCGCAGATGGATAAGGGTTGCAGAGATTCGAGTCAATTATTTGTAAATAATTGTATTTGTATATAAGAAATAATAAATTATTCATATTTTTTCTAAATTTGTAAATAAAAAATAATACATTTTTATATTATTTGTAAATAATTGTATTTGTAAATAAGAAATAATAAATTATTCATATTATTTATCAATAATTGTATTTGTAAATATAAGGGGTCCGAGGGTCGCAGAGATATCTGGGTCGCAGAGATAAAAGGGTCGCAGGGGTCTGAGGGTCACAGGGTCAAGGGTGGAACGGGAAAAATAGTCGAACGACCTTAGTACCTCTACGACCCTTGAACCTCTGCGACCCTTGTACCTCTGCGACCCTCGGATCCCTTCGACCCTTGACCCTACGACCCTTTTACCACTGCGACTCCTCTTATTTTAAAAACGTAGCAAATATTTTAAAAATAACAATGTATCAAATATTTAAAAATAACAATTTACCAAATATTTAAAAACAACAATGTCCCAAATATTTAAAAATTAACAATGTACCAAATATCAAGTTAATCTCAGGGTGGAGAGATACATTTTCCATTACTTAATACCTCTGCGCAATCTTCTACGCATGGAAGAACATTTTTGTCGCAAATGTAGTGCAAATCTTTGTGTGCTTTCAATACCGAGGCTTCTACGAATTTGTAGGAGTAAACGCCATAATCATTCCCGCTTTTGTTCTGTACACCTTCATAATACTCATATTTTCATTTACTTTCTCTAGAAGCCAAAGAAGGAAACCCTCCGAGAATGAACATCTTGGGGATAGCTTTTCTTAGATTCTCAATCACCGAATCGATTTGCGTTTTCTTCAACTTCTTCTAGCAGTCGTATACCACGATGCATCGGGTTTTGAAATCCGCTTTGATGGCTACCGAATGACATCCTATATATATACTCTCAAGCAATGGAATGTTTAGAACCGCGACAAAGTCTTCGAAATCACTCATTCGTTCTGTACTTCTGAATGGATACTTGTCATTCAAACAATCACTAAGAAATTCCGGAAAAGTGTCCATATTCTTGTACGACCATAGCTTGAGGATCTGCATAAAAACAACAGGACAAACATAAAGTTTCTTAAATATCGCGGGAAATGTCTTCATGTGATAATATTGCATCAACAACGCCTCCTCCAATTGCTGCAAAAAATAAAAAAATAACACACATGAATACATATGACACAAAAATGACCTCTGTGACTTCGAGTTTAAAATAACTTACATCATCTTAAAGCCATACGTTGGGCGTTAATATAATCTTCCAAGACTCTGGCCCCCGGGAGTATCTAGATCAAATTTCCACAAACTCTCATGTCCAGGTTTCGTCAGGAACATATATAGAGCAGTCAACCTTTCACCGTTTGCGTAATGAACGAAGGTTCTCGGGTTATCGAGCCCTTTTCTAGTCCATTCGGCTTCCACCAGAACGAAGGTTCTTCATCCACCTTTTTATCGGGTTCTTGAACCACCTTTTTTCCGAGTTCTTAAACAACCTTCTTTTCGGGTTCTTGGACTCCACCATCATCTTTCCTCGCACTGTTCTTGCTCTTTTCGTCGGTGGAGGTTCAATATATACCTTTCGTGGTCTTAAAACTCGTTTAGGTACCGGCAGAGGTTCAACATATTCCGCAGACTCCTTCGATAAAGATCCAACACCTGCATTCATTAAACATATGGCGACCAATGCGACCCTGCGACCTATGCATGACCTACGACCTATGCGATCTTTTGTGACCCATTTGACCCGTACGACCCATTTGACCTTTTGTAACCCATTCGACCCATACGACCTATGCGACCTTTTGTGGCCCATTCGACCCATACAACCCATTCGACCTTTTGTGACCCATTCGATCCATACGACCAATTCGACCTTTGTGACTCAAAAGATCGTACTTACTTGGTGGAACCTCCTTGTCCTTAGACGGGGCCTTTTCGACAGGATCCACTGTAGTTTCCTCAGAAGGAACCTCCTTATCCTTAGAGGGGGCCTCTTCAACAGGATCCATTGTAGTTTCCTCGGCAGGAACCTCATTATCCTTAGAAAGGGCCTCTTCGATAGGATCCATTGTAGTTTTCTCGGCAGGAACCTCCTTATCCTTAGAGGGGGCCTCTTCGACTGGACCGACTGTAGTTTCCTCGGAAGGAACCTCACTATCCTTAGGGGCGACCTCTTCGACTGGACCGACTATAGTTTCCTCGTCGGCGACTTCATCGACATTAACCACTGGTGCATCTGCATAAAATTACTTCATTCATTAGATGCGACCCTTGTGACCCATAAGACTTATATGACCGTGCGACATATGCGACCCTTGGACTTATACGACCGTGTGACTTATGCGACCCATGCGATTCTAGCGACCCATCGACTTATGCGACCCTTTGACTAATACGACCGTGCGACTTATGCGTCTTTTGCGACCCTTGCGATCCATGCCGACTCTCAATGGAAATTGACTCAAATGAACTTTTTCACTATTTATTACTTAGTTTGTGGAACTTCAACAGGAGCAACGACTGCAATAACCTCTCCGAAAATGTATTCAGTTAGAGGAATGGTGGCGCCAGATGCGATATTTTCAACTAATCTCAAAATGTTTGCCAAATCCTCTACTAAGCCATCTCCAGAATCATTTTCAGACTCTGACTCAACCAGCTCTTCGTTTGGCTCTTTTCTTGACACTGGATATGGACGTTGAAGGAGTTCATCAACTGGCTCTTCACTTGGCTCTTTTCTTGACACTGGATATGGACGTTGAAGGAATTCAAAATCATAATCTCTAACAGTGTCGGAAGATTGGTTTGCCGCCTGTGCTTTTTTATTAGGCAAATGATACCCGACATCCTTTAGAAGATCTCTTACGGCATTGATGATTCTTTTCTCCACTCCTTTATTTCTTTCATTAATTTCTGCTCCAGTGTCAGACGGGCTGCAACTTCTTCTTACGGATGTCCTCCCAACAAATACCCTTCGGATTTCTACGAATATGTTCCATCCATATCTGAACATCGGGATGTGGCATCCCTCATAATCGTATAGATCAAAAATTAAACCTTCCTATTCGTGTTCAGCACGAAGAATACTTCGAATATCCTGAAAAACAAAAAATAACCATTATTACCCTCTTTGACCCTTATTTTCGTTGTGACCCTTGTGTAATTGTTACCTTAGAATCTCTGATCAGTCTTATCACATCTACATACTTCAGGTTAATACTGGATTTAACCATCTTCTTGCACATTCTTGGGCATGATGGATCCGCATCCATAACATCAACATACCGTCCCTTTCCGCCCAAACTAAGGATGGTTTGGAATGGAAGTAACTGAAAAATTAAAATAAAATAATTAGAATGCAAAAAGTATGAAAAACATTCAAGTTATTCGAATAATATATACAACTTACCATTAGTGGGATCATGAAACCGCCACAATACCATTTTTGTTTAGGTGATTCCCCGCTAACGTGCTTGCGGCAAGTATCCACAATCTTCTCGAATGTGTAACGCCCCCATGGAAAGTCTTCACAAAATTCAAGTCATCAACCATGTCAATGAGATCATGGATGATAGAATTGTCTGATGAAGGCTTGTGAGTCATAACTTGCGCCAACAACATTAAAGTTGCCAACCTCTTCCGGTCCTCGACATTCTTCGCCTTCACAAGCTTTCCAATGATTTGTGCGGGGGCCACCTTTCCACGGTCAAAATTCTTCTGCCTGAATGTATCACCCCTTTTGGACTCCCATCCTTTGGGATATGATCCGCATTTCAATCCGGAAATTAGTGCGTGCTCCACTATAGAGTACCGGATGGAAACACCGTTTAAGACGAACCACAACTCCTTCTTGTCTCGTACAATCACGGAGTGATTTAGGAGGATAGACATTTGAACCTTAGTCAACGTGGAGTCACATTGGAAATGGAATAAATTCTTAAATTGTGACTCCTTCTCGAAGTAATGAAACTCATATTCATCCTAGATTCCTCTCAGTTTCGTCATTGTCTCGTGAGGATAACACTTGGTGGTGATCTTTGGCATTCTGTCCATGTGATTGAATTCATACACAAACTTCGGCTTTGGTGCCACCTTCAAAATCACCAATCAATTAAGAATACATTATACTTCTACCGACTCGAGCGACCCATGCGACTCAACCGACCAATGCGACTCAAACGACCCTCAGACCCTCTGCAACACTCAGCCGACTCACTGAGACTCATGCGACTCCACCGACCAATGCCGACTCAATCGACACATGCGACTCAAGTGACCATTATGACCCAAATCGACTCACTGAGACAACCAACTCGAACAACCCTTAGACCCCCTGCGATGCTCAAGCGACCATTGCGACCCAAACCGACTCACTGAGAAAACCGACTTAAACGACCCTTAGACCCCCTGCGACGCTCAAGCGACCATTGTGATCCAAATCGACTCACTGAGACAACCGACTCAAACGAACCTTAGACCCCCTGCGACGCTCAAGCGCCCATTGCGACCCAAATCGACTCACTGAGACAATCGACTCAAACGACACTTAGAGCCCTTGTGACGCTCAAGCGACCATTGCGACCCAAACCGACTCATTGAGACAACCGACTCTTGCGACTCAACCGACTCACTGAGACTCAACAGACTCGCTGACATTCACACCATTTCAAATCAATAAACCATTTTGCTACTCGACAACCTCCAAAACCCTAGAAATCGATATACTTACACTTATTGACGCCATTGAAGATTGACTCGTGCTCTCTTCTTCACTGTTGCGGCTGATTCTAGCCATTTCTTTCTTACCAACTTCAAATCGATCCCTCTCAACTTCGGAATCACTTATTCTTTCTTACTTTTGACACGGTTTGATAGTTTTCACGTCGAAAAACTGCAAAACGTGTATTTTTTCACGTTCGAAATTTAGGGAAAATTTATCTTTTCTCCAGTTCTTTCCGATTAAATTATTATTTTAGGGAATGGTATTTTTGAAGCGGTTTAGCCCTATGAGGGTATATCTGATATTCCGTCCATTTTGGAGGAGGTTTTATAATTCCAAGTGATTTTTTATTTTAATCAAACAGGTTCACATGTCTTAGTATTTTTAACTATCTTGAATTTAAATTTCAAGTCCAACACTTCGTATATGATCGCTTAATTTTTTTTTCCAATAGTTCTAGCTTACAGCAATTTTTCTCCCACAAATCTCTAAATATTGTGTATAAGATTTGTGTATAACACTCATACAAGTTGTTTGATACACTATTGTTTCTCGATTTAAACCTTCATTTTTCTCTTGAATATTTTTGCTCATGATATAAACATTCTTTACATAGGCTTCCTTAATGTGTTTGTTGCAACATATTCTTCATATTTGTAGCTTCCTTCATATTTGTCCATGAGACTCTCCAACTAGTTAATTCTTAACTTCTTCAAATTTGATCTATTCAATATGAAATTCAATCAAAACTTAACATCAAAATATTAAATTAATAATCTCTCCATTTTTTATCTTAGACTTATGCAAACACACCACATCAACAAATCATGATTAATATCAAATCATCCATTTAAAATAGTCATCAAACATCGAGTTAATCTGGTAAAAATAAACAACAATCAATGTCAACAAAAAAACATCCATGATTTCCACGATTGGTCCAATATGCATCCCTTCTTTAGTCTTCAGGTATGCCTGCAGCAGTTTTAGTGTTTCCTCTAAAACCATCTCCCATGTTTGTGTGAGTATAAGATTTGAAACAGTTAGCCTCACAAAATAGATAACCAAATAAATAATAAAACAGGAAATGGTCAGAAAATTATATTGTTCGAGGTTCACTTGACATGTTTCGGAATTTGTTGTTGTTCTGTAATAACATCAGTGAAGCGTTTTTGAAGTTTGCAAAAGAGACTGTCGCACTATCATCGAAATTGAAGCGTGTCGAATCATGTGAAACCTTATTATCCGCATATCTCTACTCATAGGCAATTTAGGGAGGAACCCTTTTCTTGGGGTTCATCGTTCTTGACTATGTCTTCACATTGTTGTTTAAGAAGATCTTGAACGAGACACAAAAAATCTGCTCAAAAACCACTTTTTCAACATTGACGGATATTCATTCTTTCACACAATAGAGCATCACAACACACTCTCTTGAGCATGTACGTCATCTAGGTAAAATTAATTTATACTAACATTCATGAGAAATCGTTTCCAACATTCCTCTTTCATGCAACAGCTTCCGAAAATTAATTTCTATTAAGTGAATCACATTCACGGGCTCACTAAAAATCTTCCGTTCATTAAATAGTTTTGAATATATCTTGTTCAACAGAGTAAAATACTTGAACGAATAGGCATCTAAGCGAGGACATCAAGAATACCTTGACGATCTTGAGATTCGTTAGACATTTAAGCAAATTTCTTCTTTGATTTCACTCTGGTTGAACTTCTAGGATCGGTTTTTTCTCGACTTTATGAGTTTCTTCTTCTGGGTATTTTATTGGAATGGAATTTCCTCAACCTTCGTCTATTTGGTTAGGTTGTTCTTATTCTTGAACCATCTCGTATGTATGAATAATATCCTTTGATGTTGGAAAATGTATTTCCCTCGACTAAAAAACGACTACCTATGACATAGCATTTTGTGGAGTCGCAGAAGATGATTCTTCTTCAAGAATCGTCTCCAAGATCTATTTTAGTTATGCAGTGTGAGCAGACTCAGTAGAGTTGAGAGAAGATTTTGCCCTTCGCCATTTCTTTAAGGCTCCGATCTTGTGTTTCTTTGTTTCCTTTTCTACCGTTGGTGCTATCGCCTCATTAGTCACCCATGATCTAGTAGTTCGCCTCATAATTTCTATAGATGACTAAGATTTTATTTTTGGTGAGATTTTTGGGTTAGGATTTTGTTTCGCAGCGTGGATTTCAAATTTCGAAGAGAAAGGTGTTCAAACAAATGACGATCAATGAATGTTGTATTGAATTTATTTCTCCTTTTTAATTCCAACACATTTTAATTTCTTTTAATTGTTATTCAAAAGATAATAACTACTTGAAATGTTGCACTTAAAACCAATTTAACTGATATTTATCACAAACCAGTACGAAAAAACATTTTATAAATTAAAAAATCAAATAAAGTTTATATCCAATTGAAAGGAAATAGTCAGTACAAATATATTTATCATATTCACAAGGTACACCTGAAAAATATTGGTGTAAAGTTTTGTATATGATCCAGAACTAATACTCTAGGCTTCTATATCGTCGAAATTGACAAATTTTCCTCCACTTAGACTCATCATACCTCGCAGGTGTACTTTTATGATTAATTCGTGGTGGAGTATGTAGTTTTTCCTTTTAATTTTATTTTTATTTTTTCATTTCTCGTCCATTAATTTTTGTGTTTCTTCTCGCATATGCGTGAATGTACCACTTTTTTTTAAAAAAAACTTTTACCTTTAAGAGGTCGAAGATGGATATCCGTCTCACCATTTAAACTCGAGCCAAATCCGTTGCACCCATATTAACCATTTTACATTTCAAAATACTTCATTGATAACGAAGTGTAGGAGTGTTGTTCCAATCTATGCACTCAAAAAGCTTTTTCCAATATTCCAGGTGCACCTCAATATTAGTGTAATCATACTTCCTAAATTCCTAAAACGATTCATATCTTGTGGTTTGCAAAAATATTGGCCAATTATCGTTTCCATAGACACATATGCAATTATTAATTATTTTTTCTCAACAAGATTTATATGGAAGTGATGCATAATTTTAATGTGTTTATTTCTAAAAAGTTATGCAAAATTTTTTGAAATATTTATGGCACTTGTATTATCACAATGAACAATAAAAAATTGAGAGTCCATACTATAGTCTGACAACATTTTATTTATCCAAATGAGTTGTGTGCTACAACTCCGCTTCTACAATAGATAAGGATGTTGAGTTTTATTTCCTACGCCACAAAATAAGATCATTTCCAAGAAAGAAACATCCTCTTGAAGTCTTTTTGCGATCATCGACATTGTCACCCTAATCTGTATCACAATAACTAACTAGCGCATGATTTATGTCTTACTATAGTAAATATAAAAACCAATAGTTTCTTTCATGTATTTGATTATTCGTTTTAAGGCTTGAAGATGAGATCATTTTGATTTGGCTTGATATCATGCAAAAATTCTACTCTCGCTGCTAGATTAGGTTTACTTGTTATCAAGTATAGTAGACTTCCTATCATGTTTCGGTATACCTTATGTTCTATTTCCTCTCATCCAGGGTCTTTTGTCAATTTGGTAGTAGTAGACATAAACGTATGAGCAATTTTGCTATTGTCATTCATCCATCCAACTGTTTCACCTATAAACCAAGAAAGAACTTCATCTCAAATTCTTTTTTCATTGTTTGCACAAACCAATAAAATTTCTTTTGAGATGTTGAGTCGAAGGAAATATCATCAAAATAAATTTTGAAAACAAGTAAGTTATCATCAAATTAATGAATAAAAAAAATTCGATCAACTCCCCCTCGTTTGTATCCTTTGCTAATGAGAAATGCGGTTAGCATGTCATACCACACAAATTGGGGTTTGGTTCAATCCATACCATGCCTTCTTAATTCGATACACATGATTTGGATGTTTGATGATCCTCAAAACCGTGAGGTTGTTCCACATATACTTCCTTTTGAGCGATTCCATTTATAAAACTCACTTTTCACACCCATTTGATATAATATGAAATTAAGAAGACAAGAAACCCCAAATAGCAATGGTATAGATTCTAGTCTTCCAACATGTGCAAAAGCTTCAAAGTCTATCCTTTCTACTTGTGTGTGTCCCTAAGCTACAAGTTGTGTTTTTTTCTTGTAATATGACCATCTTCGTAAGTTTTATTTTTAAAGATCTATTTGGTTCCAATTACATAGGTTTCAGAAAGTCTAGGAACAAGATACCCAAACAACATTAAGTTTAAATTGTTCAAATTCCTTATGCATGACCTTATTCCAAACTCATCATTCAATATAACAATTTTTTGTTAATGTTGAGATGTAAAGCAAACGAATCTCACCAAGTCAGTTGATACATGGTTTGTTCTTCATTCTTCTTGTCTCATGAACATTTTCAATGATATCTACTACAAAATTATTTTTGTGTGCTTGTTATTTCCTCCTTCTGAACCATCACCACTTGTGGAACTCTCTCTAGAAGGTTCCAATTCTATGTTGTTAGTTTGTTCCTTATGTGGACCTTGTGCTTTGCTAGGTATTTCTGACATCTGGATTTATATCTAAAATATAAATTTTTCTGTAATGATAGATGTTTCTTAAGTTTGATTGTCTTCATCAAATACAGCGTTAGTAAACTACATAATCGCCATGGTGCGAAAATTATAAAAATAAAAAGACACTGAATTTGTACTATAAGCTAGAAAAATTCCTTCGTCACTCCTTTAATCAAAATTACCAAGATATCACGATCATTTAGTATGTATCATATACATCCAAACACATGGAAATAAATGATGTTCGGTATCTTACCCTGTCATATTTCATACAAGTGTTTTTTCAGTACCTGTTCAGTGTTTATGGCTTCTACCCAGAGTTGAGGTGTAATTTCCTTACACTGCAACATTGCCCTAGCCATTCCTTACAAATTTTTATTTATTCTTTCCATAAGTCCATTTTGTTGTGGGTTTTTCAGAATAAAATATTCATGTGAAATATCAAGCTTGTTACTCAAGTTCTCAAATGACTCATTCTGAAATTTATGAGCATGATCACTCCTAATTCGTTTTATGTTTCCTTTTGTCTTCATCAAATTCAAGCACAGATAATAGAAGACATTAAAATATTCACTCTATTCTTGCAAAAATCTGATCCATGTGAATCTTGAAAAATCATCAACACACCCGAATGCATACCTTTTATAATTAATGCTTTTAGTTTGCACAGGTTCTATCAAATCCATGAGAAGCAGTTCAAGTACGTGAGTAGTCTTGATTTGAAGCATCTTATTTTGATTAATTCGAACTTGTTTGCCTTGTTGACACGGTTTGCAAACAACATCCTTTGTCTTTTTCATTCTTTACATACCTTGAATATTTATGAATTAATAGTTCGATAATTAACATGTCTCGATCGTTGATTTCATGGATGGACAAGATCTTGTGTAACACTGTAGCACTTTACCTCTTCAAACCATATGTAACAATTGTTGGATGCTCTTTTATCTACAATAATAGTCTTACCAAATTAATTAGAGACAATACATTTCTCATGTGAAAAAGAAACATGCAAAACTTGATCACACAGTTGACTAATACTTATTAGATTGGATTGAAGTCTCTACACAAAATGTACATTGATTAATTATTGTTGTCCAACTGCTTTAATATCATATTTTCTTTGTATTTTCCTTTTGCGTCCACCCCCAAAAGTCACAACTCCACCATTGGTACTTTCTTTAAAATTGGATAACAAGCTAAATTTACATGTCATGTGTCTCACACAATAACTATCAAAGTACCAATACTACAAGAAAATGATTATTTACATACGGATTTTGCTGACTGAAAAAGCCATCCCTAAATTTAGGGACGGATTATGGACGACTTAAGGACGGAAAAATAAATCCGTCCTTACTCTGTCCGTAAATTTGCAGATCGCAGCATAGTCCCTAAGTCGTCCGTGATTGCAGACGGATTTAGGACTCCTTTTAAGGGCGTCTGCAATTTGCTCACTGAATAAGCGTCCGTCTGGAAATTTTGTGACGTATTCGGGACGATTTGTCGGGAAATTTTGGGACGTATTCGGGACCGTCCTTAATCGGTCCAGAAATTTTCTATTTATCATCTCCTCCTTCCATCCGTTTCCTACACACAATTCTCATATATTTCTCTACATATCTTGTTATCATTTCTGATTATAATGGCATCACCGTCGAGATCGAAAATTTTCGTTTCTAGACAGTTGATGTATCGAAAATTTACGTGATTTCGTATCGTGTGTTACAGATTGTGGTCGACTCCGGGTCATTATAGCCGCTGTCGATTGTTACAGATTGTGGTCGCTACAGTCGTCGTTCGATTCGAGGTTTCATATCAGTCGTCCGTTCGTTTTATAGTTTATAGAAATGCCTAAAACACACATACATATATTAAGTTATGTAGATTAGTTTTTCCATGAAATGCCTAAATCACATATACCTATATTAAGTTATGTAGATTAGGTGTTCGATGAAATGCCTAAAACACATATACATATATTAAGTTATGTAGATTAGGTGTTCGATGAAATGCCCAAAACACATATACATATATCAAATTAATTAATGTGTAATTTAAAATTAAAATTTTTAATTTAAATTTGATAATATTTTTAGTATATCGCGTCGCGTTGGAAGAGGCGGTAACACCAGAACTCGTTCAACATTTGAGGAAAGTGCCAATGGCCAATCTCTTCCACAACACCAAAGATAGTCAGATACTGTGTTTTCGGATTTTATGAATTCGAATCTATTTCTGAACACTCGGATCAACACAATATATGTTGTATATCTTTTATCGGCAGATGCCATCACCAGTCGAGCCAATGATGCATTACGAGCCTCCGATACATCAGGAACCAATAGTGGAAGAACTTTTAGCGATGGATGAGGGCGAAATCCGACGGTTCATGGGTAGATGCCATGGTGAAACATATTCACGACGATGTTTTGAACATGGTATCGGAACGAGTGTCCCAAATTCTACCGAGAGAAGATGAGACGCAACCTATTCTAACTCAAGAAGAATACAACGAGATATATTTCGAGGTAAATTAATTATAATTTTACAATAAATTTCTTATTAATAATTTAAATTTAATTTCAATATGTTTTTTGGAGCACGTAATACCGTACAAAGGTCGTTTATTTGGTCTTGGAGAAATGGCATCAAAACATGCGACTTCCTCCAAAGGCAAGGAAAAAAATTGCGGCCGATGAACTTCGAAACACAATCTCATAGATGCAAGAACAATTAGTACAACAAAGTTCATTGTTCAACGCTCTAGAAGGGGAAGTTGAACTATCAAGAAGGGAAGTTGAACGATTAAGAAGGGAACATTAACATTGACTTAGGATGATGAAGGAACATATGACCAATATCAACTGGGATACAACAAAAAACAATGATGATGATGACGATAATTCCCAATTACCACCAACAAGCTTGTAAATAAATAATGTTAATAATGTATAAACATTAATTAATTAATTAATTAATATGAATTTAAAATTTTAAATTTAAATTTTTACTTTTAAAAATAATTATGGACGACATTGTTCCCCGTAAATTTTAAAGACGGGATGCGACCCGTTCCAAAATTTCAAGTTGTTTTCCGTCCTCAATCGGGTCGGATTTCGCGTCCGGACGGTCTTGTAGTCCGAAATTGCAGATGATTTGCAGAATATTTTTTCTGTTTGTATTTACGGACGTATTACAGACGGACATGTTTTGCGACGCACGTTTGCGGACCGATTTTGGATGTCACTCTGGAATTATTAAATTTCTTGTAGTGCACATAGAATCTTGCTCATCTTTTATTGTAGTAAATGTAACATTACTATTAAGATCAAACTTTTTTACCCAATTTTGCTAAATTGTAGGTTACCTCAATTTTGTAAATCTTTTAACCTTTTTAACCATTATTTGTCTACCTTTAGGTGTTGACCAAGAAGAAAACTTACCTTGATGACATCGTGGTCGATATTAATTCTATTATCTGCTTGTTGTCCTATTGGTATATGTCTTTCGTGGCAGCCAACCATAGTAATTCCTTTGGCTTTGTCACTGATAGTAGATGATTTGTACGCGACCTTTTTTTTCTCGCAATAGCAACATCTTCTATGCTATCTTTTTTGATATTTAGGTCTCACATCCACATGTTCTCGAGGTGTACTTCGTAGTTTTTTAAGTGTTCTTGTCTTTAGTAATTCTTCACTATTAACAAAATTTCATTGATTACTCGAGTTTTCTCTTTTATAACCAAGTCCAAAGTGATTTGAGTATTTTTTTCATATTTTTAGAAGATAGTTCAACTTCTCCATTTCGTTTGATAACATTTTCTTGTTCTTCTTTGTCTCTTCAAGTTGGCTCGAGATTAGTTTTACTTCATCTTCTTTTTTCTTGAGTCGTAACAAATTTTAATTGTGACTATGTGACATCCTTCTCTTTGAGAATCTTAATATTGAGTTGACTAATTTAAAATATTATTCAAATAATTCTCCCACGGTCAACTCATCATCATTTTCTTCATTCGATTTTTTATTCTCGCCATCACTTGTAATAACACCAAAGAATGTTACCTAGTTGGTCATGTCCTCATCCTCATTTTCTTCCATAGATTTTGTCTAAGTTTCTTGAATAAGAAAATATTTGTTTGTCTTTTACGAGTACCCATTCTTTGTGTGCCCACAACCTAAGCATTTGGTTGCATCCTAGGTTTTTAAGGTAGCTTCTCGTTTTTTAATACTTAGACAATCACTCTTCATGTGACAATATCCTTTATACTCATGACATTGTACTTTTGAAGTTTCATCTTTATCTAGGTGTTTCTTGCGTATCTTGAGGTATCCTCCTAGTCCTTTTTTGAGTAATTTGTTAACTTCCTCGGTAACAAAGAAATCTTTTCATCAATTCCGTCGATTTTCGTTGTGCTCTCCACTGCTTTAAGTTTTATTCCTTGAAAAGATTATTTGCTAGTTGAGCCTTAATCCAGTTGTAATTATGTTTCATAGGCTAACAATATACATATGATCTCTTTGAATCTCATTGTGTTAATGTTGAGTGACATGTTCATAAATGCTTTTTGTGCCGAGAACTTATTAGGTAAACATTAAAAGCGTTTCTTGACAAACTTCTTGCTTCATAAGGTTGACCAAGAACATGTGCTTTTTTGGTCAAAGTACTGATGTGGTTAATCTCAAGCAATAAATAACTAGACTAATGTTTTTGCAAGAATACGGATCGTATAGTACTAGGGTCAAACACTAGGGAACCGATGCAACAATAAAGTTACTGCACTAAAGAATAGGACGAATAATAAATCAAATGATTGGAATGCAAAGTAAAGACTAAACTAACTAACAATATAAATTCAATAAGATAAAGCACCACGGGTTTCGAGAGGTGCACAATAATGTAATGAAGTGCTAACAAAGATCATGGGCATATATATTATCACATATTCAGGGTATTCAAGCTCTATCCTAGGAACTGACTGGTATAGGCTTATTTCACTATCTAGCATGTGTACTACCAATCTATCGATTGTGTAATCTCATCTACTAAAAATGCACTAAAACCGCTATTCTAATTCCTGAGTTCAATCGAACAACTTGGTGTGTATTCTAAATCGATTAAGACCCTAAAATTCTGGTTAAGTTCCAAAGTCCAATCACCTGGCGTAGATTGATCACTTTTATAATCATTCATTCAAGTGGTGTACAAGAACGAAAGCATTAAGGACAACAAATCAATCTTAAAACGATCAAATACTATAATCATTCATTCAAGTGGCATACAAGAACAAAAGCATTAAGAACCACCAAACATTAAGCATAAACCTTCATTATATATTTGCAAAACTCTCACCCGAAGCTATGAAACTACTCGCTAAACATAAAACAAAACCAAAACATATCTTCTCTTCTCTTCTTTAGGTCTAAATTGTCCTCCTCTAGCCCCCTCTGCCTTCGGCCTTTAGCTTCCCTTTTGATGGGAGAATCTAAGCTACCTTCACTGAATCTGCCCTCTTTCCTTTTCCTTTTCTTGTGCAGGCCGTGAGTTTCCAGTCTTGTCCAGGTTGCGTCTTTCTTTTTTATTCAGCAAGCATGGCCCTTGTTTCCATTTTGTGTGCAAGCGGTTGTTTCTATTTTGTGTAGGTCGTGTGTTTCCAATTATTTTTTCATCTGTGTGTGGGTTTCCATTACTGCGCAATAGTCGGCTTCATTTCCTTTTCTTGTAGGCGGCCATGTGTTTCGATTCTTCTTCCAGGCCGAGTTTTCATTTCTTTTCTCCAGCAAATCGTGTTTCCATTTCTTATGAGCAGTCCTGTGGTTGGTGATTTCCGTTTTGTGTCCAACAACCGTTTCCATTTTTTGTCTCATCTGTGTGTCCATTTTTGGGTTTTGGGATCTTGGTTATTGGCCCTGCACAACTGAACCGGAAGTAGTTTTGCCAATGTTTCCCGATATTTGCTCGTGTTTGTATCCTGATATCTCATTTCCTGTAAAATACGAGAAAACGCTAGAAGAAGACTAAATTGTACTTAATAACTCTATTGAATCCAAAATTATAATAAAACTAACTATAGAAATAGATGAAAATACTAGAACACTTTAGACGTTATCAAACTCCCCCAGAATTGGACATTTGTTCGTCCTCGAGGAAAACTAAAGTTAAACTAATGAGAGTTAGACAACAATCGGATACTAGCATAAGCATTTCGAAAAATCAAACATCATGCACAACAACGCGTCACACGATCATAGACCTAAGAACACCTAGTTCAGACTTTTATCCACCGAAATTCATGAGTCGTGCAAACCTACACATAACTTAAGTTCATTTCACTGACCCCTAGACGACATCCAAGTGATCTCCATGTCAATTCTCCTATGCTTATGTGAGATACCATTCTTTAAAGATGATTATTTTCTTGTTCTTTTCTCTTTTCGTCTTTTTCAGTTTCCATTTCTAGGACGTCGGAGTTGAAGATGAGAACCTTCTACTTAGACTCGGGTTTCCGATTGGAACACTCATTACGTCTTGTAACCTTAGCGGAGTAAAGAGGTTGCGTCATTGAAGAAATTTTTTCTTTAGACCAAACTATTGAGATCACACATCACCTCTAACCCTT
Organism: Gynandropsis gynandra; assembly: GCA_036759665.1. Taxonomy (NCBI): domain Eukaryota; kingdom Viridiplantae; phylum Streptophyta; class Magnoliopsida; order Brassicales; family Cleomaceae; genus Gynandropsis; species Gynandropsis gynandra. Next base: position 40,426,420 of record CM071868.1, read on the forward strand.
AGGACGTAAAAAACGACCTCAACCCACCACTTAGACCCGAACCATCGAGATCGATGCACTTATGTCAATGTAAAGCTGAAATAGTTAGAATCTTATTCTATTGAAAGCGGAGTGTAAACGTGTGGAATTATAAAATAGAATGAACGGTAAAAAGGTATCCGACCTAGCAAAGAATGAACAATATACATTGAGATATAGGTACTTCGAATTGAAACCTAGGGGTGAAATGCAACTATGGGTCATGGATTCATGCATAACTACTAGACTAATCAATATATAAGCGTCTTTTTTAGCAAGCCTAGACTTTTTTTCCCGATTCGAAAAAGTCACACAAAAATGGCTAAAGTTGTACTAGATATACGTCAGTCTAATACTAACGAAAATAATGTAAAATGCTAAAATAAAAAGAAGAACTCATCATCTAATTCTAATCACAAAAATGTCACTCGAAGAGTACCCCGCCAGCTTGAACGGAATACAGTCTTGGTGTTCAAAACTTAAGAGAGAAACTCGCATACCAAAACTCAAGAGAAGATAAAGAAAGTTAGTGATCATCTCGTTTTCATACGTATTTCTTGCACGATTTTAGAGATGTTTATGATATATATGTTTTGCTTTACGTATGATTTCGTATCCGTTTTACTTGTTTTCGTGTTTTCATGTTCTTACAGGTTTTTATGTGTATTCGGTTCATTTCGGAGCTAAAGGACATGCACGAGGCTAAGTACCAACATCGAGGATCATCACGGGACAAACGGGACGAGAATTAGCATGAAAAGCCACCACCCGATCGGGCACAACTCACACCCGAGCGGGCAAAAGCTACGGCGATTTTGGGCAGCAATTCATACACGACTCGGGCAAGAAAATACACGAGCGGGACCTCATGCCCGAGCAGGCACACCTCCAGCCCGAGCGGGCACTCCACTTTCATCGCGTTTCTACGCGACCGACTGCTCCGTACCCGAGCGGGTAAATTGTACCGCCCGCTCGGGTCGCGACCATCTTCTGCAACTTCAATTAAGTTAATTTGACTTAAAACAAATGGAAGTTTGTGGGGGACTCATACAATAAGGAAAACGACTTTAAAGGGATAAAAAGGGGCCAGAGGTCGAGATTCAACCATTCATTATTCAGTTCTTGATCGAGGGAGAGAGGGAGAAGGTTCTTGCGAAGGAAACTTACGAGGAGCATTGGAGATCAACCCGACACTTCGGTTTCGTTTGGTTTTCATGTTCCTTAGACTTTCTATTTCGTTTATGATTGTTTACAGACACATGAGCGAGTAGTTTGTTTGTTCTAGGAGAAGGGATTAGCCCATGGCTATCCCGGAACCACTTTTGATTTATCTTTGAATGCATCTTCCCGTTTTCGTTTATCTTTGCATGATAGATAGATTGATTGTTGGTTTCAGTAGTCTTGTGGTGAAACTGGATTCCTAGAACGTTTGTCTCATCGTTAAGAACTAATTTGTTTATTTACTTTTAGTATTTCATTCTTCAAACCATATTCGTTCGTTAGCAAGTTTGATTCATAGTTCAAGTTTAGGTTGTGTTGCATAGTCTCTGTGGGATCGACACCTGAAGTACTACACACGTGTCGTGCACTTGCGGGTAGTTTAGGTTATTTATTTAACTTTGAGAACGCATCAACACGTCTTAGATTCGAGCCTAGAGTCTTTCTTGTTTGTTTTTGTTTTTGTTTTCTTTTCTTTCGTTCTTTCTACGTAAATCGTTCTTTATTTTTCCTTTGCAGAGCCTTCAGATCGACAAGAGATGGATAATCAGAACGACAATGGACAGATGCAGCAACAGCAACTCGTGCCTCAACCACGAGAGCTACAGGCTCCTCCACCACGTCATCTCAGGGATTACGTGGTGCCGAACATGAACAACGTGCAAACAGCCATAAGGATGCCTGCTGTACCGAGAGAACAGTTCGAAATTAAGCCAGCGATGATCAACATGCTTTATCAGAAGCAATTTATGGGTGGAAATCACGAAGATCCTCATCAGCACCTTAGAGACTTCCTTGAGCTTTCTGGTACATTCAAAATACACGGAGTCTCAGAGGACGCGATCTTATTGCGTCTCCCCCTTCTCTATTGGGGGACGAGCGAAAACTTGCTGCAATCGCTCCCCACTGGATCTATCACCACTTGGGATCAGCTCTGCACATTGTTCTTGTCACGCTTCTTTCCTCCAAGCAAGACGATTTAGATGAGGAGGGAAATCACAACATTCAGATGCAGAGATAGAGAGACTTTGTTTGAGGCGTGGGGCAGATTTAAGGATCTTCTACAGATGTGTCCACACCATGGTCTTGAGCAGTGGTACGTTATCCAAACCTTCTACAACGAAATTTCAGATGAGCACCGTACGACGTTGGATAACATTGCCAGAGGATCATTTATGGATCTGAGCGTCGAGGAGGCATACGAGCTGATCGATAACCTTGCCATGAATCACACCATGTGGTCAACACCGAGAGGTATGCCTAACAGCACTCGTCGCCTATATGAGCCGAATGAGAGCCGAGCAATGGGCAATGCAGCGTACGCCATGTACTGCGTGAATTGTGGAGATACAGAGCACGTGGCTTATCAATGCACGCTGCAAGAGAATATGGAATACATGAATTATGCCCAGCAGCAAGGAAATACGCACTTCAAGAATACTTACAACCCGAATTGGAGGAATCACCCGAACTTGTCATACCGAACGACTCAACCGATGAAGTATTCGGGATTTCAGCAATCGCAACAGCCATACCAGCAAAATAACCAGCAAATTCAGCATGCTCAGCAAGTTCCGAAAGCTCCTCAACCTCCTCAAGCCCCTTCGTCAAACCTTGAGGCGGTATTGCTCGAATTTATCAAGGAGCAAAGGCAGCAAACATCGACTCAAACCAAATTCAATGCGGATGTGGGGACAGCGATCAACGAGCTTAAAACTCAGATGGAATCTTTGAGCAATCATGTGAAGAGTTTAGAGAACTCCGTAGCACAGCAGGCTGCCTCATCCTCTCGGAATCCCGGACAGCTCCCAGGTAAACCCGAATTGAACCCGAGAGAGTACGTGAATGCTATTTCTGTGTGCAGCGGTGATGTGGTTGAGAATTCGCCCTCGAAAAAGCAAGGGAATGCTGCTGGTACGTCCATGAATAGAGAAAAAGGTAAGGTTGCGATTATGGAAGGATTTGAATTAGATTTAGACAAACCATATGTTGCTCCACCGGCATACAAACCTCCTATATCGTTTTCTCAACGGTTGGTGAGCAGTAAGAATGAAGAACGAGTGGGAAGATTCGTGGAGGGTCTCAAGAAGCTTGACATCAACATCCCATACGTGGAAGTCCTCTAAAAGATGCCTAATCACGCCAAACTCATCAAAGAGGTACTTTTCAAAGAGAAGCATATCGAAGAGAACGAGACGGTAGCACTCACCGAGGAATGCAGCGGTATCCTTCAAAACAAGCTGCCACCAAAGTTGAAGGACCCTGGAAGCTTCTCCATTCCATGCACAATAGGTAATATTGATATTTTGCGGATCATTCGGTAAGATATCCGGTGGGAATCGTTGAAAACGTTCCCACCATGGTAGGTAAGCTTTGCATTCCCACTGATTTTGTTGTACTTGAGATAAAGAAAGATGCTAGGACACCTATTATTCTTGGTAGACCGTTCTTAGCTACTGCAGGTGCCTTGATAGACGTACAACAAGGAAAGTTGTCCTTATGTGTCGGAGATGAGACTATCGAATTCAACTTGTCCAGCCCCATGAACGGACCCTTATCCAAGGAGTCTTGCCAAAGATTTGATTCGCTGGACGAGTTATCCAAAGACACGCTTGATCAAGTGAGTATGCCCGATTCTCTTGTACGGTATTTGACACAAGTTTGCGATAATGCAGGATTTGCGGACGAAGGAGCTGAGATGTACACGAAATTCATGAGTGCTATTTCAGCACTAGGGGACGCCCCATGTGAGGAGATACCACACGAAATCTATGCTGGTTTTGCAGCAGAGAAGATGTCCAAACTTGAGCCCGAACCACCTCCGTCTTCTTTTCGGTATGAGCACGTTCAATGCGACAAAACATATCATGCTGTTATGAATGCTACCAAACTTGAGCCCGAGCCTCCACCGTCTTCTTTTTGGTATGAGTACGTTGAATGCGATAAAACATATCCTGTTGTTATGAATGCTAACTTGACTGCAGATGAGATGAGAAAACAACCCACACGCGTAAAGAAGCGTAGAAGAGTCAGCCCTTCAGTATATACCTATATGAATGCTAACTTGAGTGCAGATGAGATAAGAAAGTCACCCACACACGTAAAGAAACGTAGGAGAGTCAGCTCTTCAATATGTATGCACGGAAAGTATACGGAAGACAGCCACAGACCTTCCATCGAAATTCAAAGACGTCATAAAACTTTTCAATGCAGATACCATTTATCCAACCTCAGACAGCGAACGAGTGAATTGCATGCATGATGTGCCAAAGAAAGATGCAATGACTAAGGGATGTCACGATAAGAAGATCCTACCTCATGACATCCAAAAAGGTGATTTAGTTCTAGTTTTCGATTCTCGTCCTATGCTTTTCTCGGGCAACCTACGGTCTCGCTGGTCTGGTCCTTTTCCATTCAAAGCTAATGGACAGCGGCTAAAGCTCTACCAAGCCGCTCAACCGATCGAAAGTGGAAACTCCATTTCCCTTTCCGATCCACCCGTCACGCACGCATGAGGAATGGAGACGTCAAAGCTTAAAGACGTTAAATAAGCACTTTCTGAGAGGCAACCCAGCTGTTTGCTTTTATTTTTCTTAGTTTTTAGTTTGAGACTCGGTTATTCGTTTTTGGTTTAGAAAAAAATAGAAAAACACAAAAATATACCACCACAAACGTGCTTCACTTCCCTTACCCTCCGTTGGAGCTTCACGTCGAGGACGCCATTCAATTCAAGTCTGGGGGAGCATCTCACGTTTATCAGGTGATTTTGTTTCATTTTCTTTCATTTTCTCTTTGATTTTGTGGTTTTTAGTTTGTTTTTGTTTTCATGAGTCAGAGTCGTCCCAGGCACTTGTCCGGTGCCACGTTTTGAGATGAACCCTGAACCTAGGATGCTTAAGAAGTTGGCCTTTTCCGTGAGATTTTGCATGTTTGAGTTAGGTTTTCCCTAAGCGTTAGAGCTTATTAGTCGGTTGAAAAACAATAGATCGTAGTTCTTTGGGAATCCTAGTGTTGCTTGTGGAGGGGTTCAGACGAGGTTGCTAGGCTAGCTTATCGTTTATTCTCTCTACCCAGATGGTCATACTTCGTGTAGACGATGCTTTACTTCTTTTCTATTGAGGATTATTGGATCGTATAGAATCGAACTTATTTTGCAGATTAAGAGCGCACACTAACACTCCGCTGTCGATAGAAATAATGCCTAAAAAGCATGATCAAAAATCGATATGAGTGCATCGACCTTGATACTCTTTCGATGGCTCGGGTCTAAGTGGTGGGTTGGCGATCATCTTTCTATGTCCTAAGGGCATGGCACAAATAAAAGCCGCCTACTCCGCTGCACTCTTAAACGAGATGCATGAGTATACCGTCATCGGTAGTCTGGGTCTAAGTAAAGGTTGGATCCCTTCAAATCAGACGTCCTAGAAGCCTAGTGTGTATGCAAAGAAAAAGAAAAAAATAAAAAAAGGGAAACGAAAAGAAGTCATAAAAAGAAAATAAAAAAAAAAGAGAAAAAGAAAAGAAAAAGAAATAAAGAAGCTCGGAAAGAAAGAAACAAGTATCCTCGGTTGATCTAGGTTTAGTATTGTCTAAAGTCTTGTTTGGTGGAGAGAGTTACGGTGGCTTGTTTAGTTTTCCTTTGATTTACTTACTCATGGGTAGCCTTGGTGAACCTAGATATATATGTGTTGCTTTACGTATGATTCCGTATCCGTTTTACTTGTTTTCGTGTTTTCATGTTCTTACAGGTTTTATGCGTATTCGGTTCATTTCGGAGCTAAAGGACATGCACGAGGCTAAGTACCAACATCGAGGATCATCACGGGACAAACGGGACGAGAATTAGCATGAAAAGCCACCACCCGATCGGGCACAACTCACACCCGAGCGGGCAAAAGCTACGGCGATTTTGGGCAGCAATTCATACACGACTCGGGTAAGAAAATACACGAGCGGGACCTCAGCCACGAAAGTAGGGGGCAACTTGACTAGATCACGTGTCTATGCCTTGAGAGAGGGAAGATATCATATTAGGATCGTCTGTCTTAGATAGCTTAACTGGGATTGCATGATAGATAGATTGATTGTTGGTTTCGGTAGTCTTGTGGTGAAACTGGATTCCTAGAACGTTTGTCTCATCGTTAAGAACTAATTTGTTTATTTACTTTTAGTATTTCATTCTTCAAACCATATTCGTTCGTTAGCAAGTTTGATTCATAGTTCAAGTTTAGGTTGTGTTGCATAGTCTCTGTGGGATCGACACCTGAAGTACTACACACGTACCGTGCACTTGCGGGTAGTTTAGATTATTTATTTAACTTTGAGAACGCATCAGTTAGAACGTGAGCACCTTGTGTATTCTTGTTGTTCCGAGTTGGTAGTGCAGTTGGATGTTGTATGTGTCTCCTCCGTTGTGGATTATATCAAAGTGGAGAACCTGTGAAAAAGAGTCATACAATCCAAAAGAGAGAGAGTACGATACAACGAGGCAGTTGACCGAGTACATACATGTGAAAAGAAGAAGGACTAAGTTTTGAAAATAAAAATAAATAAAAAGGATACCAAACTCGGGTTGCCTCCTGAGAAATGCTTGTTTAAGGTCACGAGCCTGACCTTGAAGCTCCACTCATCATCATCGAGGTGGGTGTCCTCGTCGTCACCATCCCCGTGTGCATGAGAATGCTCACACGAATCGGTTAGGCTTTTTGCAACTTCCATCAGTGCGGCCATGTCTTTCATTAGCCCAGCTGTGTTGATCTCAAAAGAAGGACCCCGATCGTGATTAGTGTACAGTTCGGTCGGGCTATTTTTGTTCTCAAATGTTGTCGAGAAGAATGCACGGGTTGTGCTCGATGTTTGCCTGATCATGTTATTCTCAAAAGTGGAAGCCTATTCATGCATCAAGAGCAGCCTAGTCGGGCTTGATGTTCTGCCACTTCTTGTCGAATATAGTGCACGGGTCGGGCTCGATGTTTGCCCGACCGTGTTGTGCTGTAATGGGGATGCCTAATCTGGCATAGCATGTAGTTTGGTCGAGCACGCGTCAGCTTTGTCATTCGTCTCTTTAAACCTCACCTTGGATGTTTTTTCAATGCTCCAATCGGATGTTGGGCATGTGGTGTAGCTTCTCAGCATCCCAGGAGTGTTTATGTACTGATCCACGACGTCTTTTTGATCTCAGCTCAGGTTCACTTGAGCCATGCTCCTATGTGTGTGGGCTGAGCACTGCTCTTGGTGCGAATCATCTAAATTTCCTCCATTGGTTTGGATCACGTTCTATTGTGCTCGAGCTACGATCTGCTGCACTCGGGCCGCGTGGAAGTCTGCTCACATCTCGCTTGACTCTCAGTCCGGGGCTCCTTCTTCTTTCTTTCATCCAGCAGTTTCTCGTAGTGCATCACTTCGTTTGGATCTTTGTATAACCCTTCTCTAGCTGCTAAGAGAGTCGTTTCCAAGGAATCCATACTCTCGAATTCTTCAAGGATTTCCACGGCTAGTTTCTCTAAGATATCAATGCAAAACACCGAATCGATCATGCACGGCTGCTTGAGCGTCTCGTTTAGATTAAACTCCACTTCCTTGACGAAGAACTTCAGTGTAAGTCTTCCTTTGGCGCAATGTATGATCATCTTTGATGTATTGAGAAACGAACTCCTGAGGATTATTGGAATCTTCTTGTCTTCCTCCATGTCCAAGACAACGAAGTCGAGAAGAACGAAGAACATCCCAACTTGTAGTGGTACGTCTTCCAGCAAGCCCTCGGGGATCCTCACGCTTTGATCAGCCATGGTGACTGCCATCTGTGTAGGCCGAAGATCCATTCTGCCCCTAAGATCCAATTTCTCATATAGAGACAATGGTAGCACGTTCACGCTTGTTCTGGCATCGATGAGTGCATGGTTAATCTCATAATCGCCTATTTTACAATGGATCACGAATATACCTGGATCGGGCATCTTCTTTGGTAATTTTGGTTGCAGCATTGAATTCTTCACCATCACGGTCTCCATCTCCTCGTCTCACTTGTTCGCAAGAACATCCTTCAAGAACTTAGCATATCATGGCATCTTATTCAACGCTCTGTAGAATGGAATGGTGATGTGCATTTTCTTCAATATTTTTGCAAATTTAGCGAATTGGGCATCATCATTCTTCTTGCGTTGACGTTGTAGAAATGGCAAAGGAGGCAGCCTTGGATCGAGTTTTATGTATTTTGGCTCCTCTTCCTCCTTGGGCTTCTTCTTATGCTTGTCGACGTCAATGGGCTTCTCTACTGTTGTGATGGAAGCTTCACCCTTTTCAAATATCGAAGGAGTGGGCTGATCCATCATCTTACCACTTCTTAGATAAATGGTATTGACATGCTCACGGGAATTTGCTTCTGGTCTCCACGGTAGAATACCTTGCGGTTTAGAAGAACTTGTTGCAAGTTGTGCAACATGGTTGTTTAAGATCTTCAATTGCATCTGAATTCCCACAACTTGCTTCTTTATGTCGTCATGATCTGCTCTCATGCCTCTAAGCTCGGCGTATTGATCCTTCTATCCTTGTTGCGGAGGTGGTGGCATTTGCCTCTTAATATCAGCATTTGCCTCTTGTTGCGGAGGTGGTGGCACACGTGGTTGATAACTTTGATTTTTAGGCTACGTTCTCGGCTGGAAATTTTGGTTTCTCTGCATCACCCGCGGCTGAAAATTTCCCTATGATTGTTGTTCATTCAACACGCCGTCAGAGTTTCTATGCGAGAAGTTGGGGTGACTTCTCTATTCGGGGTTGTATGTGTCCCCAAAGGCTGATTGTAACTCACGTAGTTCACTTCCTTATACCCCTGAACTTCTTGTTCCCATGAGTGCTCCGAGTAATGCGGGCGATGTGATTTGGACAACAGATGGTAAATCCCCGCGGCTTGATCTTTTACTTCAGCTAAACTGGCGTGTAAAGAATATACCTCATTCATATTGACCACCTTTGTTGGAATATTGCGGTTGTATTCTCCAGTGGCGTTGCTTCCTTCGTCGGTCATTTTTCGTCACCAATGCAAGATGCGTTGCCCTATGGATCATACACGGTTCCTAGGCATATGCATCTCTTTTCATGCATCACTAGGAGGAAGCTCGTATCGAACTCCAACCGGCATTCATTCAAATGCTTAGCAATTCAGCGTTCAGAAGGAGATCACTTGAGGATCCAAACCAGCATCTCATTGACTTCAAGATGCTTTGCAAAACTACTAGAGCCAAAGAACGAGTTTCAGATGAAGATGTCATGCTAGCTGCCTTCCCGTTCTCTGTGAAAGATAAAACGCAAGATTGGTTGTACTCTCAACCGCCAAACTCTATACGATCATGGGGACAATTGGAAGAGAAATTCATGACAGGGTTCTTCCTCAAAGTAAAGCTCAGCTCGCCAAAAATCAGATTAACACATTTGTGCAAAGGGCAACCGAGAGTTTATATGAAGCGTGTGAACGATTTAAAGGATATCAACGCCTTTCCCCACACCACGACATGGATCAAAGCTACCTCATACACACTTTTCTACAAGAACTTATGGACAACACGAGGATATTGATCATAGCCGCAACTAGAGGTTCCTTAAGTAACCTCAAGTTTCCGCAAATCGAAGAATTTTATAATCATCCATTCAAGTGAGGCACAAGAACGAAAGCATTAAGGACAACCAATCAATCTGAAAATGATCAAATACTATAATCATTCATTCAAGTGTCGTACAAGAACAACAAATTAATAACAACCAAGCATTAAGCACAAGTCTTCATTACATATTGGCAAAACTCTAACCCGTAGCTACGGAACTACTCGCTAAACTTAAAACTAAAAAAAAAATATCTTCCCTTCTCTTTTTCAGCTCCAAATCATCCTCTTCCAGTCCCCTCTCTCCTTCGGCCTTCAGCTCCCCTTTTGATGGGAGAATCCCAGCTACCTTCACCGAATCTGCTCTCTTTCCTTTTCCTTTTCTTATTCTGGCTGTGAGTTTCCATTATTTTTCAGGTCGCGTCTTTCCTTTTTCTTCAGCAAGCGTGTCCCTTGTTTCCATTTTGTGTGTAGGCGGTTGTTTCTATTTTGTGCAGTTCGTGTGTTTCCAAATCTTTTTTCAGTTGTGTGTGTTTCCATTATTGCGTAGCAGGCAGCTTGATTTCCTTTTTTTGTAGGCGACCATGTGCTTCCATTCTTCTTCTAGGCCGAGTTTCAATTTCTTTTCTCCAGAAAACCGTGTTTCCATTTCTTATGAGTAGTCATGCGGTTGGTGATTTCCATTTTGTGTCTAGCGGTTATTTCCATTTTTTGTCTCAGTCTTGTGTCTATTTTGGGATTTTGGGGATCTTGGTTGCTGATTGTGCACAGCTGAACCGAAAGTATTTTTGCCAATTTTTCCGACATTTGCTTGTGTTTGTATTCTGATATCTCATTTCTTGTAAAACACGAGAAAATGCTAGAAAAAGACTAAATTGTACTTAATAACTCGGTTGAATCCAAAATTATAATAAAACTAACTATAGAAATAGATGAAAATACTATAACACTTTAGACGTTATCACATTCAATCTCCCGCTAAAATCTTTCACATTTTCAATCTCTTCCATTTCATTTTTTTTCAAATTGATGTAAAAAAATATCCAACCTTGTTCTCTTCACTCTTAGAGTCCCATAATGAATTGTTTAAATCGTGTTCCAAGCATCTTTTGCACACCCTTTTATTGTCTGAATTCGTCCATGTCAACAGAAGTGGTAATTACAACTAATATATCTTTGCATTATATGTAGATGATCTCTTCTAGGCTAGGGTCCATTTGTCGAGCAGTTTCTACTTTTCGTTTCCTTTGTCATCGGTCACAATTAAGGGATTCCATTCATACTTCACAGCCCCATGAATTTTCATCTATACCGCGAATATTGGCTCTCATCTTAACCTTTCCATATACATAATTGGATGGATTAAACATAATGGGATTACAATACGAGTATAAGTCTCTTGAACCTTCCATCTCTTTCTTTTTTTAATCTTCGAACGAATATATTATCTTCTTTGATTCGTTTCCAGCTTTGATACCAATAATGCATTTTGGCAGAGTTCTCATAACTGCAAAGGATTTATTATTTAATTCAAACAATTCTCCAAGTATATCTAGAATCTAGGCTCATATTTCCCTTGAGACTCTACATGTTTTGAACTTACATTCAAGTTCGAACACCACACACCATATATGTGAACATCTAAAATTGTTCTTCCAATAGTTTTAGACTACAAAATGATTCACTGAACTACGCTCTCATAAATCCCTAAACAATATCTCTAAGATTTGTGTATAACATTTGTAGGCACATATATTGCACGTTATTAATGAATGACTTACATTAGAAATTGAGACAATAAATGAACATCATATAAATGTTCATTCATAGAAAGATTTCAAATGAATAATTAAATGGGTTTTAAAATAGACTAATGGGTATGTATATATATATATATATATATATACTAGTGTTATCCCCGCGCTTCGCGCGGATTCGGTATAAACTGCATATTTAAATAATTACTGATAAACAATGAAATTATGGCAGAACAAAATGTTCATAAAATGTGACCTTACATTGGAAAATATTATGAAACCAAAGGTAACTGAATTGTGCATTGTATTTAAAATTATATATTACTAAATATTTCTTTGTATACAACATTTGTTGTGCTTGATACACATTTTCCGACATCATCTAAAATAAGAATCTTTAATCCTTTTCGAGTTTTTTCTCTTGAAACTGCAACATATAATTGTCCGTGGCTAAAAACTGGTTTCGGTAGATATATACCAATTCTACTGAGACTTTGCCCTTGACTTTTGTTGATTGTCATTGCAAAACATAACATAACCGGAAATTGTTTTCGTTTGAAATTGAAGGGTAAATTTGTATTGGTTGGAATTAAAGGAAGCCGTGGTATGAAAACTTTGTTTCCAGCATGTGTTCCGTTGATTATTTTGCCTTCTATAATAGTAGTACCCAGTTGAGTGATCTGTAGTCGTGTTCCATTACACAGTCCGAGTATTGGATCAATATTTCGTAAAAGTATAATGGGAGCTCCCTCTTTAAGTATTAAACAATGGTTAGGAAGACCAGGGCATTTCAAGCTGTTTAAAAATTCTGTATTATACAGTTCACATGTGTCGTTGTTGTTAGAATCGGTTGTGCACAATGTATCTGAGCTTAAATATTCTTTCAGCTCGCCGGGTAGTGATTGTAAAAGCATGTCGTTTATTTCATCAACGATTTCGTTTGTCGGACATAAGATAGCTCGTTCTTGGAAGAAGAATGGATCTTTGAATTCGGTTTTAATATTAGGATACGCATGTTTAATAATGCTTTCAATTGGATTTGTCGTCTCGGTAATTAATAAATCTTTTGGTATGTCTATAAGGTACTCGTTATATTCTGATGCGCGTAAAGATCCGTCTCCTAAGTTTAAAATCCATTTCGAGAAGTTTTCTATTTCATTATGATTTAAAGAACTGTTGCTGACACGTAGACGCATATTTTGGGTTAATTTCAATACACGGCAATAGTTCCAAATATAAGAAGAAGTTATACACGCTTGAACAGTGTCATGTCTTGTGCCCTTTGTTATAACTGGTAAGATTTGGCGGAAATCACCTCCGAAAACTACTGTTTTCCCACCAAAAGGTTTAGTTTTCAAGAAAGGAACAACTGAACCCATGATATCTTTAATGCTTTTATCTAATGCTTCAAAACAGAACTTATGTACCATCGGGGCTTCGTCCCATATTATAAGCTGTGTTTGCTTTATGAGTTCTGCTAGATTTGTGTTCAATTTGATATTGCACAATGAGTTCTCATTTGCGTCAATCGGTATGGCGAATCGGGAATGCGCAGTACGACCTCCCTGTAACAATAATGAAGCAATTCCATTTGATGCAACGTTTAGGACAATTTGACCTCGAGATCTCACTGCTGTGGATAGTGTCCTCCACAGGAATGTTTTGTCGATGCCTCCATGTCCATATAAAAAGAATATTTTTCCATTGTTTTGGTTAATTGCTTCCATAATTTCATTAAAAACAGTGTACTGCTCTGTTGTTAATTGGGATTTTAAATCTGTAAACTCAAGTTGCGTTTTTTCTCGGTCATAAGATAGTTCTTCATATATTAATCTGTTTAATATTGATTGATTATGAGCTTCTGTAGGGAATGGCATCGAAGGATATTGTTTTAGAGATTTATTACTTTTCTGTAGCAGTTGTTCTATTTCGCCAAGATCAACATTTTGGATCTCCTTCTCGGACATGTTGAAATCTGCAGTTTTTCAATAATAATTTAATACCTTAATAATATGCTTATATAAACCATGGCATGATATTAAGAAAGCTAACCTGGTAATTTCAATATACGCCGACGTTTATATAGTATATCGTCGGATAAAAGAAGTGACGTTGTTAGCCAAACACGTTCTGGAGATGACAGACATTCCGATGTCAACAATATGACAAATAACATTCGAAGATATGCTGGAGATGCCCATTGACTGGCCTCTTTTATTGTATTGATATATTCTTCATCATCGTCCAGAAGGCCTAATGCTCTGCACGCATCTTTAAATGTTGCTTGTAATTCCCCATTGATTGTGCGAATATGTTCAAATGATATGGGACCTCGAATTTTATTCAATAGCATTCGTAAATAGTATAGTTCTCCAGCATTGGGATTAATATGTTGTAATCTGCCCAAAGCAAATCCACGTTGTCGTGGTTTCCACATTTTAGATTTCTTATTCCATATAAATTTCGTGGGGAAATTAGAATACGTCAATTGTCGGGCTTCAGAATATGAACTGTTGCATGTAAACCATTCCGTGAACATTGTTCGTCGCATATGTTCATTCGATGTTATGTCATGTAATTCGTCGCCCTCGTTAAATATTATGTTCTGTTCATCGGGTAAATGGAAATTTAGAGTTTCCACAGGTATACTTCTGTAATGAATATCAAATTTAAATATTCTCCAGCAAGATATTAAGAAAGCTAACCTGGTAATTTCAATATACGCCGACGTTTATATAGTATATCGTCGGATAAAATAAGCGACGTTGTTAGCCAAACACGTTCTGGAGATGACAGACATTTTGATGTCAACAATATGACAAATAACATTCGAAGATATGCTGGAGATGCCCATTGACTGGCCTCTTTTATTGTATTGATATATTCTTCATCATCGTCCAGAAGGCCTAATGCTCTGCACGCATCTTTAAATGTTGCTTGTAATTCCCCCTTGATTGTGCGAATATGTTCAAATGATATGGGACCTCGGATTTTATTGAGTAGCATTCGTAAATAGTATAGTTCTCCAGCATTTGGATTAATATGTTGTAATCTGCCCAAAGCAAATCCACGTTGTCGTGGTTTCCACATTTTAGATTTCTTATTCCATATAAATTTCGTGGGGAAATTAGAATACGTCAATTGTCGGGCTTCAGAATATGAACTGTTGCATGTAAACCATTCCGTGAACATTGTTCGTCGCATATGTTCATTCGATGTTATGTCATGTAATTCGTCGCCCTCGTTAAATATTATGTTCTGTTCATCGGGTAAATGGAAGTTTAGAGTTTCAACAGGTATACTTCTGTAATGAATATCAAATTTAAATATTCTCCAGCAAGCTTCGCATCCCGAAATGTAACGACAACTGTAATAATTTTTTATTTCATCGAACGGTTTTTTCGAAACCATTTCTCCTGTTGTTGTTATTGTCGAAACCACTCTGTCACAGCCTTTGTTTATGTATTTGAATAGATATTTGATCGCTTTTGTTTGGTTACACCATTCTAAATTGATATGAGCTCTGTACCTTATAAGAAGAAAAGGATTATATGGAACTATGTATCGATTATCTAATTTGATTCCACCTTTTGTTATAAATCTTCCGTTGTCTATCCTTTTGTAAATAGGGTAGCCTTCGTTGTTAATGTATGTTGAGTCGTTGAATGGTTTTGGAAAACGTTTGGTGCATTTTCCTTTATCCATACATGCAGAATATTTATTTGCCATACCACATGGTCCATGCACCATGGTCTCTTGAACTGCATTATATAGTACAGGACTAACGTCATTGTCTGGGATTTCCGCTGATATGATTGCATCAATATCAGCTGAAGTTGGTAGTTTTGACTGTCTTTTGAGGAATAGTAAAATATGTGCATGAGGTAGTCCTCGTTTTTGAAATTCCACTGTGTAAATTACTGGTGAAAAAGAAGGAGTACAAAATTAGATTAAAAGGATTAGTCAAAAGTATAGATTATAAGCAGTGGAAAATACCTGCATTAATTTCTTGATGGTGAGGAAGTTTATTAAGGTGGTTTTGGATTCGATTATGATTGGTTTTGGTGACGGAGGTTCCAACGGGCATTCGTTGAAATGCTTAACAGAAGGCCGATAGAAATAGCAACGGATTACCGTTGATTTTTTGAATTTCGAGGTTCACGGCCCGTGAACCAATAATCGTGTTAAAAGATCATGTCTGTCTTCGGATATGTCATTATAATAATGCAGAATTTGTTGTAGTTCAGGCCATTTAGGATTACACGTAAATGTTAAAAATAAATCAGGGAATCCAAAGTGTTGGCATACGACCATTGCGTTTAGATAGTTCTGTTGCATATATCGTGAGCTACCTGTAAAGGATGAAGGTAATATAATTTTTTCCCAATAGCTGCAGAAGAAATATTACCTGATTGCACAGTGTCCTGTATTGTTTTATAATTTTCGCTCCGTAATTTCGTCTGGTGATTTCTTATGTAAGAAATTCTTTCTGATTCCACCATACAAAAGCCATCAACAACAAATTGTTGGAAAATTCTTCCTGAATGTAGTATATGGGAAGATTCAGTATGTCTTTCTTGTAAGCGATAAGCCATAAACTCTCGTAAACTGATCCGGGAGCGCGGTTTTTTTGCAAGAGAAATCGTGGGTCGTAAATTTAAACCAAGATGATATCCATCTTCTCCATATGGAAATAGCAAAGGATACTGCAATGGAAGGTACGACGGATGCAATTCATTGATTCTTATGTACTCAGTACTATGTTTTTGCAAAATAATATCTCTTGTATTCAATCTTTCGTCCAAATCACCCACAATTAATGTTGCTACTTCCGAAACGTCTGGCAAATTGTAGACTCTATCTTGGTTATCACGATCTCCTATCAAGCATAATTGCATTTGTAGTTGGGAAGACAATGTGAATCTATCACGAGCCATACGGA
Organism: Gynandropsis gynandra; assembly: GCA_036759665.1. Classification (NCBI taxonomy): domain Eukaryota; kingdom Viridiplantae; phylum Streptophyta; class Magnoliopsida; order Brassicales; family Cleomaceae; genus Gynandropsis; species Gynandropsis gynandra. Next base: position 40,442,949 of record CM071868.1, read on the forward strand.
ATATTTTGACATAAGGATTGTGTTCATCAAGCATTTGTTTTAGGTTGTCTACAATATCTTCACGTATAGAGCTTGTGTTGCGTGCTGATGTCTCGGCTGTACCACTGTGATGGTAAAGGAGTCATTATAATGCGGGGAAAACTTTTTAAAACAGTGTACTTGGAACAGTGTAATGATAGCGTACCTTATTGCATTTATTCTGTTGTTAACTTCATTTTCTGTATCGTGGATGTAAAGCTGGGCGAATTTCGCAACCGCACCAAGTTCTGGCAATAAGCTTCCAATTCTATGGTAAGGTTGTCCATGTATTTTGAATATGTATGGCTTTTGATTGAAGTTTACTGAGGTATCGATATGGCCGCCCATTGACGTAAATGCAAACATCATGTTGTATGCACGAATATGTTGTTTGAAGTGATCATGGTATCTATGATTTCGTTCGGGCAAATTTTTTAAGTGTTGCGGGGGTTCTAATAGTCTAGGTAGCGATATATTTCCTTGTGAGCAACATAAGCTGAATTTCAGATTGTTTGAAAGGCTTCTTCTGTCTAACCGCTCACTGTACCACATCTTTGCATTACAATGTCCACATAAATACGATTGGTCGCCAACATCTGCATAAGGGATAAGACCTACACATAGGTATAACAATATGAATGAATACGTATATGAAGATACATATTAGCATTTTGTACGCATGATATGTACGGAAGAACTAAATGAGAGTTCTTACCCAATAAGTTGTTCGAGTCTGCGATCATACTATTATCTACTGGTGTAAAAGCTGAACAGCTGCCATAGCATAAATCATTGCCATTTCCAAATGCACGCATTATACGAAGTCGCTGAAACCAAGAATCGTAAAATATCACAGTATTATTACTATGAAATGTGAATTATAACAATTACTGCATTGGAAAATTTGGACTGTACATGCAAGTTAGGTGATATATTTTTGAAATGAAACATAAAAGTGGATGAAATAAGTAATAGGTAGTAGTAATTTAATTGAGAGCAATAATAGATAGGAATTTCAACTTCGGACCCAAAAACTGTTGTTTATATATTAGCATACGTCATTGCTCAGTTTGTTTTATACATCAAAATTTTCTGAGCCGCGGCCAAAAGAAAACAACAAAATTGGAGTTATTTAAATACAATATGACAGGTTCGAGGTAGTTGTACAACTGGAGTTTTCAAAAGCCTTCTATGCATTGCATCCAAAGAAAGATAATCCATCTCGCAAGCTACTTTTGGTCTGATCGTTTCGAGGAACTGATCTGTGAATTGGTTGGTTGTACCTTCGATGTGCTGGATTGGAGAGTAGAACGACTATCGCTTTCATCAGCATGGCGTTTACCGCATGATTGGCTACTGGACGGAGAGTTGGGAATGGATCCCATGGAACTGTTACTTAGGGTAAACTGTGGATGATGAAGCAAACACATAAGAAAATTTTAAGTTGGAATTTATTACAACTTCTTTAAATTGTGAACAATAATGTTAAAAAAAGCGAGAAATTTAAAAGACACTGTAAACAGTGCAATACCTGTGTGAATGGAACCAAGGATGGGGTCTGGAAGAATTTCGGTGGGTGGCAGAGTTAGAAGTTGTAAGTTGTAGCATAAAAGATATGGATAAATAATATGAACGAAGGAGTGGAAGTGTACCCGCAGTGATATAAAGCGGAGGATGTCATCGTTATCTGTGACCCTACTGACACGGTAAATAGGCAGAGCAGTCCTATGATGGCCTCGTGAACTGGACGAACGGGAACTCTGTTGTTGTGGATAAATTGTGATCTTGAAAAGGCATGTGCGGTTTTCCAAAGCTTTTAAACCTCGAGGGATATCAGCGGAGGATATCTACGAAACACAGGTAAAACATTAAATATGTGTAGTAGAAATTCTTCCGAGCTGACGAATTTATACTTAAATCGATATCTACCTCGGGATCTTCATATTTTACATCCAAAGCAGATTTATGTAGCAGCTGAACAGTTTCTTTATTGAATATAAGAAATATGGCTTCGCCAGTGTCGTCGATCACTTTTACGTATACACGATACCTGAGGCAAAGAACATCACAATTTATTAAAGGGGTCAAGAATTGTAATTGTCAGTGTGCTTCAAAAGTTAATGACGTTTAATACTTAGGAAATGGGACGTCTGTCGTTGTTTTGCACGAATCGCAGTAGAAACGGCGCACTGTAACACGTGCTGAGGTATCGTCTGAGAGAGGGTTCACTTTTCGGGAACATGTGTTACAACCTAGATAATACCATCCGTCTCGGTTGAGAACTTCTGTCATGACCGCAGGAACAATGCAAGTTGAAGTCTGTTTCGAAGGACAATGTGAAATTCAGCAGTTTAAAAACAATAAATAAATTAAATGGTAATACTTGATAACAAATGTACCTCTGTAGATTTGCCCAAGTCGGCGATATTTTTTACTGGAAACGCATGCAAGAAATCCAATGACTCGCTGGGTTGTGGACGGGGAGCAAGTGAATTGATCATCTTAGGAGCCAAAAGAGAAGCAGCTGGGACCTATTCAAAAAGGGTATAATTAGTTTATCAGACCTGTAACACATATTGTATATTAAATATTTGAAAATATATATATATATATATGTACGATATTAACATACCTAGATCTATATTCGGCAATAACAGGATAATTTTGGTCTAAGTAAAGCTTGCTCGAAAATTGGACATTACGAATCGTGCGCCGTTCTGTTTAAGAAAAAAAGATTAAGATGTGTTATAGCAAAGCTGAAAACTGACCAGAAGAGTTTAAAAAAATACATATAACTTTATGTAATAGTGAAGAAGATGTTTGTATGGAAAATATCTTTTTTATATTATCACAGTCCAGCGTAAATATTTACATCATTATAAAAGTCTATATATCCGTAGACGAAACATTGATAAGTTTTACATAACTAAAAGGCCGTCAACATAAGGAACTACATATACTATGAAAGTGCTAACAACTATGTCGGTGATTAAAATTGCATCCGTTCTTCTGCCAGAATTAATTTCATACACTGCAAACAAAATAGACCACACTTAAATCTCAACAGAATATCCAAACAACCGAGATGAAATCTACAGGATTGAAAGAATATGTAAAACAGTGAACAGAGGTGGCAAATATTACCGCCCCATGTTCTGATTTTGAAGAGCTGGAAAATTACAACCAGAGGGCCGTTTTCGTGAAGACGTATGCACTCATACATTTGGCCAGCGAAAGATTCCCACAGAGTGCACTCTATGACATCCGAACTGAACACATAAATCATTTGTCACAATGTATATAATGAGAGGAATTCCGATGTATGTTTACAGGGAGTTCAATTGCAAATCATACTTGGAGTCGCGGATCTGAACTGTGAGTCGCCGAGATGTCCGCTCCGTGTACGTCACATCGGTCATTTCACCAACGGTGATGACCTCCCCTATAACATCTCGACAAATTCAGAATAAAACATATTTGTTAGTTAACAGTGATATTTTGATATGAATCAGAGTTAAATTGCGATGTTCTTTTCGTAGCTTACCAATCAAAACGGACTCTTCCAAAGCACTTGATAGTATATCAGGATAGGTAGCAAACTGGAAAAACATGTTCATGTTATTAAGATCACCACAAGGGCGTATAACTGTGGTCGAAGTAAATATTATCTTAAAGGGCAATTGGGAAGCTCTGTATTCGCTGGAATTACGATTGACGTTAAAATTCGTAATTATGCAGCAAGCACCCTCCACAAGAAAGCGTTGATGGCGATACCAGAAAGCCGATCTGACAGAACATTGCATCCGATTACCCTGCAATGAACGAATCATTAGTTGAATAAGACGTTTCAGAACCAAGGGGAAAGACTAAGCACGTAACATAGGTCGGGGCACAAACTCACCCACTCGTCTAACACTAACAATTCCCAGTTCGAAGTTGATCTGGGAACGGGTTCTGCGTCGAAATTCCATATTCGAATTACACGAACACGGATTCTGAAAGAAATCTCCTGTGTAGGTCGGACATCAGACAACGGACAATACATTTTCAGTAGAGTTATGTAGCAAAAGACTAAACTTTAAGGAATTTTTTCGGTGAAGCAGTCACCAGAGCACACTGACTTCTCCATCACACAAACTGTTATTTATACCGGGGAAACAAACGTTTAAACATGCCACGGGGTAATATTACGTGTACAACTGATTCAGCATGACCAGAGGTAATGATAACTAAAGATAAGTTGTGCTGCTCAATCAGATGACACGTAGGTTTTACTTCGGTAAGAAGGAGTCGTAGGTTTCATGAGTCACGGTAACTTTAACTGTAACACAAATATACAGTTGACATCAAGAGGTAATAGGTTTGATGAATCACCCTAAATACATTTATAAAATAGCCACGTATCAATGAGAAGTGAAATCCATGCAATGTTTAACTGATGAGGTTATTTACACGTGTGCACGAGATGGTAAGACATGGTAACTAAATCGCTGACGTCGATATTACGGTGGATATCTAATATTTACAAAATAATCCGTTTAAACGAACTAATTTTTAACCGGCCTTTTTTAATCCAAATAAAGCCGGCCCAAAGTCGTTTGAAAACCAAGCATAAACACCAAAGCCCATTACACAAAAAAAAGACAGAGCAGTATAAACATATAGACGATGCACCACAGAATGACACATGGCATGAGCCAAACAATGGATATTTTAATATCCACTAATTAAGTTGTTAAACCAAGGGATAATTTTCAAAACTACGGCAAAGAAGACGATAAAACCCAATATCTAAGAATCGAAAACAGGAGAACTTCTACTCTTGTATGCACACAATCATTTGAAAACCGAGCGAAAACATGAAAGGCTATTACAGCAGGGGAAAAGAGGAAGCAGTATAAACATATAGACTATACACCAAAGAATGATACATGGCATGAACCAAGCAATGGATATTTTGATATCCGCTAATTAAACCGTTCAAACCAAGGGGTAATTTTTACAACTACCACAAAGAAAACGATAAAACCCAAGATCTAAAAATCGAAAACAGGAAAACTTCTACTCCTGCATACGCGAGTGTGCAGCTAACAAATTAGTGAAACACCACATTTTAAATAATGGGTATAGCTCCTTCATACATGTAGGATCACACAGGAGACGCTAATGAAAAAGGCATCACGAAGCTTTCACAGACTTGCAACAAAGCCAATACCCAATTAAAAAGCGCAAAGCGGACAGGAGGGCGCAACGGTAATCAATCGAAGGGGAAAAGAAGAATAGAGAGCTTCGGCAACCACATTTCAGTGGGAGAGCGTAATCCCGCTTTGAACGGCATGACAGACCGAAACTACTAAAGGTGCAGCTGACATGCAGCCGAAAAACCGACCGGAGCAAAAAACAAAACGCAAAGAAACCGCAAAATATACAGTGAAACATAAAGGAAAAAACAAATAAAAAACGGGTAACCACATTTCAGTGGGAGAGCCTAAGCCCGGCGTTAACCGCGAAAGCGTACCCAAATCACCGGCCGAAACCGTAAAAAATGGATAGTCAAGAAATGGGTAGCCACATTTCAGTGGGATAGGGGACATAACCCCGGCGTATAACGCCACATTGTACCCAAACCGCCGGCAAAGACAATGTCTAACAGCTGCCGAAGGAAGCCGGCGAAAGGGGAAAAAATAACCCCCTGGTAAATGGCTGCCGGAGAAAGCCGACGGCAGAGAGAGAGAAAAGAAAGGGGAGGGGAAACAAATGAGAGTCTGGAATCCAAAATAGAGGTTTTATATTAACCCTAAAAAAATCGGACGGTCCAGATTTGAGGTTACCTGTCGGTGAGGAAATCTGGCCGTCGGAAGACACCCAGATGGAGCGAATCGGACGGTCGAGATGCGTCGCAGCTGGAGCCCCGGAAGGATCTGCGCGGGTAAACGGGTTTTACCCGCAACTGATCCGCCAACCCGCTTCCAACCCGTTTAATCCCCACACTACACCTGTCGCCTCTAGGATCTGGATGAATATCATGCCGCCACGTCACCCAACATGCACTGTTCATTCACACTTCTCTTTTACTATATGTATGATAATATCAAAAGATGGAATGAGTCATCGCCCGATGGAAATCTAACCTAACAACATTGGAGATTCCATGGTCTAAGTTCAATAGGGAAACTAGTTAAGGAAGACTCAAGTTTCATGACACTCTATCAAGAATTTAAATGGAAAATTTAGATGGAATTTAGATTGGGCAAAATGGGCATGCACTATATATATAACAAAAGATGGGTCTTGGACCTTTGCCAGCGAACTGGAATTTTTTATTATTGTTTTCAATCGTTTTTTGTTTTGGTCATTAGAGATGAAGCGTTGTGTATGTTCAAACGCTCCTCTATGAGACCTTGTGTACGAAGGTCATATTGCACACTTAACTTGCATCCGAAATTATCTATATAAGTGATCATTTGATCATTCAGAAAGACACATAAAAATTTATGTTTACCCCTTAAACTTTAATAAGCTAACAAAGTAAATTCGACAAGAGATCAATGTCTTATGATAGTTGAATCCTCAAGACGAAATAGTATGAAAATTTATATCTTAGAACACTTCAAATCATGCATTGATCATCCATAAAGCTGATATTTTAATTATTTATTGTTTTTTATGTATCTTTTGTTTAATATTCTTTTATAAATTGTACATCTGAATATATCCAAACTCATTAATTTTTACAATACTCACAAAAATTGTTTGAAACATTATTATTTTTCGGTTTAAACTCTCGTTTATCTCTTGAATATATTTTTTTAATCTTTATTGATGGAGAAGATGATTTCGTTTATGATATCGGTATTCTTTGGATAGATTTCCATGATATGTTTGTTGTAGGATATTTTCTATATTTGCAACTTCTTTAATATTCTCTATGATCTCTCTAATATTTTACTTGTTCAAATTCAACCTATTAAACATGTTACTTCATCAAAATTTTAAGATCAAAATATCATTTAATATATATATATTATATATGAAAAATAAAAGAGAGAAAGAGTTCAGAATAATCTTCTAATCCATTGACGCGTTTTCGTATTGAGCGCTCCAATGCAAAAAGCCCACTTTAAGAATCCGTCAGTTTCCTTCTTTTGGACCTTCACTCCCATCTTCTCTCTTTCTCCCCTCGAAATTCACTGAATCTCTTCTATCCTTCTTCACACCTTTGTTTCTGTTTTATGGACTTGTTCTGACACATTTGTTCATTTATATATGTTATTTTTTTGTTAAAACATATAAATATATTTAAACTTATAATAATATTTCCAGAAAATACAATATCTTGAGGTAGTTTTCAAAACAAATAAGCAAAAAAATGATCTGTCTTTATAAAAATACTTTATCAAACACGAATAAATGTCCTCCGTAGAAAATCCTTCAAATGAATAGTTACAGACTTATGTTTGGTCAATGTATAGATGTTCTTCTTCATTGAAGTCATCGACATGTGTGATGCACCATAAAATTGGAGGTTCAGTAAAACTAATTTTAAAATTAATGTTAGATTTTTGTATTATTTTAAATCTATTAGAATATTAATAATAAGATGACAAATTTGAATATTTAGTTAATTTTTTAAAATTCGAATTAAATCCAAATATGTTTTTCATGATATTAAAGCATTATTTTATCTTGATTTAAAAATTCAACATTATTTCTTGACGTGAATGATATGTTATGTTATTATATATAAATTAAAATCTTTAAATATTGATATATATATTATTGAATAATTCTAAATTTTTAAATTATTTTTTATTATTGATTTAGTATCAATTCTATTTATTAAACCTACATAAGATAAAAAGGGAGAGCCAAAATAAAAGGTTACATAAAGAGAGTTTGTTATATATGTTTGTTCGTATTATGCATGCGATATTGAGAGAGAACACGCAACCATCCACAAAAATTATCGTTACATTAGAAAAATGCTACAGCTCTTTATTGATGGGCATCGAATCATAGTCCAACGATAAAAGTGGAGAAATAATTAATTGATTTAATATCCTTTGATAATGTGAAAATTCTACTTGCTTAAATAAATCAATCGTGTTAAAAGATTGATAACTACTACCGTAAATTTATATATAGATATATAATATATGATATAGATATATGTATATATATATTATAAATATGTTTGTATGCGTAAGATATATATATTTATTAATAATATGATATATGATATATATATAATATGATATGTATAATATATGATATAATATATATATACATGATATATCTAATGAAAAAATGAATAAAAAATTTTTTTATAACTTGAAAATGAGAGAATGTAGAGAGTATGAGACAATGAGAACAGTTTTACAGTTTGTAAATTTGATATTGAAATGAATGGTTATATTGTCTATATACAGGATAATAAATATGATTATTTAATTTAAAATATCATAAATTTCATATGATCCTTCGTAAAAGTTTTAGACATTCACAATTTTATATAATTATAAAGTTTAAATAATTATAATATTCTTCCTTGAATGTCTATCAACTACCTCATTAAAAAGTTTATCATGAAAAAACTTATTTGGATAAAAACTATGATAAGGAAAAAAATGCAATCATAAAAACTCATCGTTGATTTGTCAACCCTTTGTTTGTTCATAAATTTCAAATGTGACGCATTCTGATGTTACGAATGTGTTTTCTCGATGCTGAAGTAGAGAGCGACTTTGTGAATAGATCAGCTACATTTTCGTTTGCTCTGATATAATGAACATCAAATTCTTTCTTCTTCTCAAACTATTGGGTATATGACAAAAAATTTGGAGGGATATATTTCGTCATATCGCTTTTTATGTATCCTTCTTTTGTTAGAGCGACACATGCTAAATTATCTTCATATAATATTGTTGGATCAATGTTAGCCAATAATCCATATGTTTCTTGTATATGTCAGGTTATAACCTCGAACCACACACATTCTCTAGTTGTTTCATAGAGTGCAATGATTTCGGCGTGATTTGAAGATGTTGTAACTAATGTTTGCTTCTAAGAGTGCAATAATATCGTCGTACCTCTAATGGTGAAAACATATCCAGTTTGTGATTTGACTTTGTAGGGATCTGATAAATAGTCTGCATCTACAAAACCGATCAACTCATGTTTAAAATCTCTAGGATAAAAATATCCTAAATCACCTATCCCTTGTAAATATCGAAAGATATGTTTAATCCATATCCAATGATGACGTGTATGGGAAAAATTATATCGTGACAAGAGATTAGTAACAAATGCTATATCAGGACGAGTGTAATTTGTTAGATACAAGAGAGCCCCTATTCTATTCATATATGGTGTTTCTAGTCCAAGTATATCCTCATTTTCTTCACAAAGACGAAATAGATCATTTTTAATGGATTTGTTTTATCCATGTTAAAGAGTTTTAATGCTCTATTTGTAGAATTCAATTGATATACGAATATACCATTCTTTAGATGCTCTATCTATAAATCGAGATAGAAATTTGTTTATCCAAGATCTTTCATTTAAAACATCAAAATAAAAAACCTATATCATAAATTCACTTGTTGTTTTCTAAATAAATACACAAGGCAAATAGGGTTATTCACAAATCCTTTTTTTATTAGATATTCACTTAGACGATTGTACCACATACGACCAGATTATTTCAACCCATATAAAGATCATTGCAATTTGATTGCACACGTTTATTTAGGTTTTGGTTTGACGTTTTTGGTATTCTTAATCCTTGAGGAATTTTCATGTATTTATCATTATCCAAAGATCCATATAGATATGTCGTAACCACATCCATAAGGTACGTATCTAAATTTTTTGATACAGTTAAACTCATCAAGTATCTAAATATGATTGCATCCATAACAGGGGAATATGTTTCCTTATAATCAATTCCAGGTCTATGGGAAAACCCTTGTGCGACAAGACGTCCCTTATATCTTACGACCTCATTATTTTCATTTTTTCGTCCAAAAACCCATTTGCATCAAACTCGTTTAACACCATTAGGAGTTTGAACGATGGACCCAAAGAATTTTTTTATTCAATGAGTCTAATTCTATTTGCATAGCTTCTTTTTATTTTATCTATTCATGTCTCTTTTGACATTTTGACACTAGGATTGGTTCTAGATCTTCATTATCATTTTGAATTTCCATTGATATAGAGAATGAGAATATTCCATCATTATCATTTATTTCATCTCTTTTATGATTTTCTCATCATAGATAAAGTTAATGGAAATCTCATCATTTTCTGTATGCTCATGATTATTTTCATCACTTCTATTTTGAAGATCATCTTTTGGAATGTTCTCTATGATCTGAGAACTAATATCTTTATCAAACTTCTTTCTTTTTCAAGGATTTTTATCTTTAGAACCAAGTGGTCTTCCACGCTTTAATTGTGTTGTAAGCTCATTTGAATTTTTTTTACATGTATGACATTTTGGTATTTCTATACGAGTATGTGCATTTGTAGCCGATATATATGATTTTGTAACTCGTGTTGTATCATTGAACCCATCTGGGAGTTTATTTGTAATATTTTGCACATGTATGATCTTTTGCACTTCCATATTGCATTGTTTTGTAGTAGGAACAAGATATAACAATGATTGTGTTTTCCATGTTAAATCTTGTGAGGCTTGTTTTATTCATCCTTCTAATTCTAGGAATTCATTCTCATTAAAATGACAATCAGCAAAACAAGTTGTGAACATATCAATCGTTTGTGATTCACGATATCTAATGATGGATTGTGAATTATATCCAACATAAATTCTCAATCTTCGTTGTGGACTCATTTTTATCCGTTGCGGATGAGTAATCGTAACATATATTCCATAACCAAATACTCGAAGATGATATATGTTTGGTTCCTGACTATTTTCTAATTGCAATGGAGAATATTTATGATAAGCACTTGGTCTTATTTGAATTACTGTTGTAGCATGTAAAATGGGATGTCCTCAAGTAGAAACTGAGAGTTTTGTTCTCATTAGTAATGGTTGAACAATGAGTTAGAGACGTTTAATCAACGACTCAGTCATTCCATTTTATGTATGAACATGTGGTACGGGATGTTCAATCTCAATGCCAATCAATGTACAATAATAATTTGAAGCTTGAGAAGTGAATTCACCAGCGTTATCAAGCATCATTTTCTTAATAGGGTAATCGAGGAATTGCGTTCGTAATTTTGTTATCTGATCAAGAAACCTCGTAAATGCAATATTTTGGGTTGATAATAGATAAACGTGTGATCATCTGCTTGATGCATCGATCAATACCATAAAGTATCAAAATAGTCTATTTTTTGGATGAATTGTTCCATATATATCCCCACGTATTCGCTCTAAAAACGATGGTGAGTCATATCCAACTTTGACTGATGATGGTCTTATTATCAATTTTGCTTGAGAACAAGCACTACATATGATCTCATGTTTCCATAATATGTTTTTTTAGAAACCATGGTCATGATATAAAGATAATCACGATTTTCATCATTCAAAGTTTCAATATGATATCCATTTTGGCGAATATCTTTGAAAATCGATAAGTTTTTTGGGATTATGGAGAGAATAATGCATCTTGTATACTAAATTTTGTCCCTTCCGAAATTATAAAATTTGCTTCTCCACATCTCTCAATTATTTTTGCATTTTCAGATATCGTATTGAGACACTAGTTCATGTATTCTCAACTTGGAGAAATACTTTTTATCTTTCAATATTGTGTGCAATGTAGCACAATCCGCTAAAAATATATATCCATCGTTGATATTTGATCGTAACATATTTGATGTTACTTTAATTTGAAAAATATAGTGATGAACCTAAAATATAAGAAATTATAGTTGAATATAATGTACAAAAATAAAAAAATACTACAATAAAAGATAGTATAATAAAAACCTAAATTAAACACCGAAAGAAAAACTACATTTGAAAAATAAGCTAAAGCTTAAAAATACAAAAACAATTCATATTGATGTCATTCTTGACATTGTGGTCCACGAAATCGGCGAGATCATCAGAGACAAAGTTCGGTCGAACATTTTTTCCTTTATATATTTTGTGACTTTTGGTATAAATCAAGAAAGTATCTCGGTGTACGACACACTTGAGAACAATTTCAATTCATATCGCACTGATAACATATTGTATGTTTTCTCTTTTTAGTTACATTTTCATATTCAGTCATTCGATGATCCTTCCTTTTTATTATCTGCATGATGGAAATTGTTTGGTGGAAATTTTCGGCCTTATTCTTTACCATATCCATGACCACGACCGCGACAATGTCCACGACCTCGACCATGACAACGTATATATTCATATCCACGGGCATGTCAATGGTTATGAATCGATGAAGTCGCCTTCGTATCATAAAAACGGTGTAGAATCACTAGGACGTACATGATAATTTTTCATTAATAGTTTGTTATATTGTTCTGCAACGAGAAGAATGTGCAACTACTCGCGATAGGTTTTGAAATCTTTTGCACGATATTATTGTTGTGAAATGATATTATCATCATGGAATGCAGATAATATCATCTCTAATTTATCATAATCACTTATCTTTTCTCTACATAATTTCACCCTGAAAATTATTTCGAATATCACAGAATGATATTCATCCATCTGGAATCTAAAATTTCAGCTAGCCATTCTTTTCTTTTGGGAAGATCATATATTTTTTATTATCAAATCGATCTTTACACTACAAAAAAACACATGAATATCAACGGACAGAACAACAGATCTGTCCGTTGATGAACTTTTGCAACGGATGCCCGAGAACTTCAATGGGCTGTAATCCGTTGCAACTATCGATGGACAAGCAACGAATCTTTTTCGTTGCTATGATCCGTTGACACGCCGTTAGAAAACCAAAAAAACGGGAAAATGGACATCTGTTGCTAATTGTAACGGATGTTCGTTTGCATTGGCAACAGATGTTTGTTGAAATTGTTAATTTTGAAAATTGTCGTTGGAGTATTTTCACGTGACTTTGCAACGGGTATCCGTTAAGGATTCCAATGGATGTTCATTGGAAAAACACTATTTAATGATCAATATCAAGGTTTTAGCATCAAACCAACAACAAAAAATATATTTTCAACAAAATATCGTCTTCTTCAAATAGAGATATATATAGATCGAGGGAGTGGATGTATAGAAGAAAAGATCCTATAACCGAAGAAGTTTTGCAACAGTTCTTACACGGATTGGAGCAGTTCATGAGTTTTGCGTCAATGCAACCTTTGTGTAAAGGACACAGGACAATGTTATGTCCATGCTAACGATGCAAAAACATGAAGTAGCAAAGTCAAGAAATTGTTTGCACACGTTTTACAAGGTGGGTTTTGTAGAGAATTACGAAATTTGGTTATTTCACGGGGAAAATTGCGGTATTAGAGATATTGTGCAAAAAGCACAAGTAGATAGAAATGAAGAAGTTATTTATGAAGCATCAACGACCAATCCATATGTGGAAATTATGTCAGATGCTTTTGTTGGAGCTGTTGAACAAACGAATGAAGAGATTCCGAAAAATGAGGCACGTCGATTTTTAAACTTATTACGTTCGGCGAAACAACCTATATATGAAGGTTATCGTGGAGGTCAGTCCCGCTTATCTTTATCTTCAAGATTGATGAGTATAAAAACAGACTACAATGTAGCTGAAAATTGCATGGATTCATTTTGTAAAACCATGCGTGAATATTTACCAGAAAATAATCAAGCTCCCGAGACATACTAAGAAACATAGAATGTTTTAAAAGAATTAGGAATGTCACATGAGAAAATGGATGTTTGTAGAAACAGTTGCATGTTGTTTTAGGGAAATGATAAAGACTTGTTGTAATGCAAATTTTGCGGTGCAAGCAGTTTTCAACCAAAAAACTGTTTTCACGTAAATATGTACCATACAAAAAAAATTTTATATGCCTATAACAGATAGGTTGAGAAGGTTATTTGAATTGAAAAAACTGTTGCGGCAATGAGATGTCACACAGAACACTCGACGGACGAAGGGATAATGCAACATCCATCGGATGGTAAGGTTTGGAAAGATCTTAGTGAAATATTTTCTGAGTTCGCATATGAAACGAGAAATGTTTATCTTTGCCTATGCATTGATGCACCTCACCCCTTCGACGCTGACCAAGATCCAAGACGAATCTAGTTCGAGTGACTCACTTTGGTGATGCAAGCTGTCGCCGACGTGAGTCACTCTATGATTCGGCTCTTGGTCAGCGTTGAAGGGGTGAGGTGCATTTTTTTAATCCATATGAACAATTTGGAAGTCAATATTCTCTATGGCAGGTGATTTGTCTCCGTATAATTTGTCTCTCGATATGTGTTTGAAAAGAGAGGTAATGTTTCTGAAATTGCTGATTCCAGGACCAGAACATCCGAAAAAAAGTTTCAATTTCTTTTTGCAGCCCTTAATTCATGAATTAAGACATTTGTGGAACGAAGAAATTCTTGCTTATGACGTGAGTATGAAGCAAAATTTCACATTAAAAGCGGTCTTGTTGTGAATAATGAGCGACTTTTCTGCCTATGGAATGTTATATGGATGGAGCATGCACGGGAGATTAGCATGTCCATATTGTATGGAGGATACAGATTCATTTCAACTAGTACATGGGAAAAAAGCATATTGTTTTGATTGTCATAGAATATTTCTTCCCCGTGGACATGCTTTCTAGAAAGATAAAAAAATCGAAAGAACGTGGTACAAAAAGAAAAGGCATTTTTCATGCAAATCGGAATGCAAATCCTTTACGAAAGATTGAACACAATGGGCGATTTACAAGAATTAGTAGAATGGGGTGGAGATCGTGGGCATCGAAAACCAAAAGGCCAAGGTGAATGGCATAACTGGTATAAATGTAGTATCTTTTGGAAACTACCATATTGGAAATCACTCATATTACGTCATACTCGAGATGTTATGCATATCGAAAGGAACTTTTTCGATAACATCATCAATATTGTTTTGAATATGGGGGGAAACTAAGGTTAATATAAAATCAAGAAAATATTTGAAGACAATATGTCGAAGACCTGAGATGTAATTAAGAGATGGAAGTGCACCTATCCCAGTATTCAGATTATATGGGCCGGTGAAAACTGTATTATTAAGGTGGTTAAAAGAAGACATTAAGTTTCCAGATTGATATGCATCGAACATTGCTCGGTGTGTTGATATTGTTGGTTCAAGGCTGATCGGGTTGAAAAATCACGATTGTCACGTTTCCAATTGCATTTACAGAGCTCTTACCACGGAACGTTCACGATGTGCTACGTGGAATTAGCATATATTTCGGAGATATTTGTTCAAGAAATTTAAAAAGGGGTGACTTGGAATTAATGAAAAACAATATGTCTGAAGTATTATATTCATTGAAAAAAGTTTTTTGCCTTTATTCTTCGATGTCATGTAAAATTTGCCAATACATTTACCAGATGAGACAATACTCGGTTGGCTAGTTCAATTCAGATGGATGTATCCTTTCGAAAGGTTTTTCTTTCATTTAAAGAAAAAAGCAAAAAACAAAGTAGTGGTTGAAGGTCTATTGTTAAACAATATTTGTTGGAAGAAATAACATATTCCAACACTTTTTATTTCGAGTCGCAAATTCAGACGAAATAAAGATGTGTTGCGGATGATCACGCAAACTATTTATATCAATATAATCAACAATTTTGCACAATTTCTGAGATGTTACACCAATTGGACGCACAGGAGGTACATCCGAAAAATATTGGTTAACATCATAGGAGTATAATCACGTCCACACATATATATTACTAAATTGTCAAGAGCTATTACCTTTCAAAATGTATAAAACAATGAAAATCAGTCTTTTAAACACAATTAATATATATATATTTAAAATATTAACGTATTTTTATTACAGGATATTTGATGAAGAAGTAATTGGTACATTTCCTCATCTAAACACAGATGAACTCATAGAAATGAAAGTTCAACATTATGACTCGTGGTTGAGAGATTACATAAGTACTTGTGTACGTCTTATATATAATAAAAAATAATTGTGTATATTATAAAGTATTCATTTGTTTTTTATGTTATATAGGTGAAATGTTCTGATGAAAAACTTCTGGCGTGGTTAAAAGATTAGGCTAATGGTCCTTCACGAAATGTTATGTGTTGGCAAATTTTGTTTATTCGCGATACACATTCCACACGTACGAACACGGAAAATATAGAAGCACATACAATGCGTTAATATTGAAATAGAGGGTAATAATTTCTACGGCCTTTTGCACCCAATCCTACAGGTGGAATATCTCGGTCTCGTTGGTTTGAAGGTAATGCTTTTTAAATGTCAGTGGTTCGACCCAACCGTAAGATGTGGTACACAAAAAATTGATGGGGAGGAATTGACATCAATCTCGGACGATGATATGATAAGTATGATCCATTCATCACAATAGATCAAGTAGATCAAGTATGTTATATGCAATATCCAACAGCATTGAAACGTCGAAGAGAGGAGTGGTGGGCCATAGTAAAGATCAAGCCATGACAAATTATAAACACAGATAAAAAATAAGATCCGTTGCAAACCGATCATCCGCAGTCGATTTGGTTAATTGATACAGATAATCAACAGCAGATTCTTGCAAGAACAGACATAGACGAAGAATACATACGCGATTATAAAGAAGTTGAACCAAAGATACAAAAGATAAAAAGGCGATGAATTCAATGACATTTGAAAGAAGACTCACAAACCGAAGAATCTATCGAAGAAAAAATGTGAATTCTATAATGTAATATATGAATTATGTAACTTGTTAAAAAAACTTTAACTTCATATATTCTAATTTCAATGGGCATCTGTTAGCAATGTCAACGGAAACCCGTTGAAATGTTAAATCGTGTTCGACACTTAGCAAAAATTTCAAGGTTTTCATAGTGTCAACGGGTATCCGTTGGTAATTTCTAATGGATGCCCGTTGAGAGGGAGTTCATCAGACAACGGCTGACCGTTGGGAAATGCCAACGAGCATCCGTTGCAAGGTGGCAACGGATGCCCATTGTGAAATGTCATCATGGCTATCCTATGCTATTATGTTTTCTAACGGGTATCCGTTGTAATTTGCAATGGATGCTCATTTCACGGGGAGACGTACGATCGTTTTGGCATATGTTGCCTCTGTAGTAAGTGCTTCCAACGGGCATCCATTGGAAATTGCAACGGATACCCGTTGAAAATTTTTGTAGACCTTAAACAATTACATTTTCAACATAATTCTAAATCAAAAATTCTCTCAAGTCTTATAATATATCAAACACAAACAGTTCTAAACACAAAACCAAAAATAAAGGCTAGACAATTTATTGGATATGGTGGTATGTTGGCGGGTTCGGCATGAGCTCTGCCCCCGCCTCCACCACCACCATATCGACCTCCTTCACCAATATCGTCACTGCCGATATTTGATGAAGAAGACAATATGGTGGATATAGACACCTTGATTGATAATTTCGACGGGTGTCTCATCCTTCCGATTATTGATCATGATCTTCATGTCGGAACGTTATGGTACGAATTCAAATTAATAATTTATATTGTTTTAAATTATAAATATTATCTAATTATTTCACTTTCATGTGCAGGTTTGATGTGGATGATATTCTCAAACATACAAACAACAATATCATCCAAGGATCGCTACAGGATCGCCTCTATTATTCCTGGCAGGTGACGCAGAAGTTACATGCCATCGATGGTGGTGTGCTTTCATCGTAAGTAAAAGATAATATAAAATTTTTATTTAAAATAATTAATTACATTTTTTGTAAAATAATTTTTATAATTTATTTTTCAACGTGTACACAGATGGTGGAAGAAGGATATGTCGTGCATCTACACAGCTTGAATGCAAGCATGCAAGTCCGGATGCGCTTGATGATGAACAACGCCAAGCGCAACTACTACATAAAGAATGTCAAACCGACATGGCAACGGACGAGGTATTCAACCAACTCGTCCAACATTGGGAGTCTGAGGACTTCAAGACCAAGAGTGAAAAGGCCAAAAAATGTCGGTACGACGAGAAGGTTCCCGGAGAAATCTGCATCGCCGTACTTCGGGAATCATTCCCGAAAAGAAAGAATGAATTGGTAAATTTCTTTTCGTTATTATTTAAATTTTGTTTTTGTACAATTTTTATATAATTATATTTATGTTATATAACAGATGTAGAGAATAGGGAGAGAATTGACTCTTCTTCAGCTGGTTGTAGAAACCCACGCCAAGAAGAAACCCGTCGCCACGGAAAAAAGCGACGAACCTGAACTCGTAGACCCTCGGACAGAATGAACCGTGAAAGCTGTGACGGATAAGATCACACAATAATCACAAGCTTGTGGTTCAACTCTAAAACGATATCAGTCTTTTACAAAAGGACAAAATTTATTTAGAGATAAAGAAAAAAATTATTGTTTGTAATTTGTTTATTAAATAAGATATTTTCTAACTATTCTAACTTTAACTTTTTTTTATTTCGTTGTCGGTTAGACCGTATAAAGAGCGTATATACGGTCTCGGTTTGCTTCAAAAAAATATATCGTCGAGGACACCACGGCGATACCCCACATGGTTCAAGAGAGTTATACGCAAGAGCGACGTATCGAACATCTCGAAATACAACTTCGAGAAACTCGAGCACAGATGCATCACATGGAGAGCGTTATAAAATTGTTAATCGGCCGAGTGTATCAACTGCAACATTAGACGAGGGAAAGAACACTGCGACAAGACCCGATAATCGATTCGGATGCAACACCTTCTTTATGAGGTGTTAGCGATCATGGAGATAAATACGAGGATACAAATTTAGATGATATGTAATAAAAACTTTTTAATTAATTAATTTTTTTTAAAATTATTTATTTTTTTATTTTTTATTTTTTTGTTATTCTCAACGAATGCTCGTTGACAGTTTTTAAAAATTGTATTGGGCATCCGTTGAAATCTAAAATTCCCGCCATTTTGCAATATGATTTTTTTGCCATTTCACCTCGATATATTCTTCCATAATTATGTCCATAATATTGTGCATGATCTGTCCTTCTCTTGTTGTAGTTGTGATATGGAGCCTGAAATTGTCTTCTGGAACTGTACCCATGAAAATGATTATTTTCATTTCTGTTGGTCTTGAAATTTTGTACAGCATGACCTTTATTGAGAGTGATGTATGATTGATGTTTTTCTTTCTGTTTCATATTTTCTTGCAGATCACCTCTAGAAACAAATTTATTTTCAGACTTATTTGATTTTCCCAAATAACCAATTCCATGGTTATCACCTTTTCTTTTGCCAATTGAAAGCAAATGATCCAGTTTGTCAGTTTCATTTGACAGTATCTTCAATTGTTTATTTGTTTCTTCCAGTTGACTTTTGGCAAAGTGCACTTCTTCTTCCTTCAGTGCTACTTCCCGTTTCATTTCTTAATTTGAGCTTCCAGTTTCTCATTTGTCTTGACGAGTTGAACATTTAATTTGCTCATCTTCAGCCACTCATTATAGACATCTCTACATCAACTTCGTTTTCCTCTTCTTCAAATTGATCTTTGTCACTTCCTTTGTCAGTCTCTTCAATGATTCCAAATAATGCTACGAAACTTGACTGTTCTTCTTCAGATTCATCTCCAGATTCAGAACTAGATTCACTAAACATGATTAGTGACTTTTCCTTGACATTGTTACTATTTGCACATTCATTTTTTATATGCCCAAATCCTTTGCATTTGTAACATTGTGTCTCTCGTAGATTTTTCAGCATACTTTCTCTTTTAGTAATGCTAGGAAATTCTGATTCGAAATGACCAAACCTTTACATTCATGGCATTGAGCTCCAGATTTATTATCCTTTTTATTTCCAGTCTCATCAGTTGATGATTTTTTCACTCTTGAGCGCTTTTTCATAAATTTTCCAAATCTCCTGGTCAGTAAGACAATATTTTCTTCAAGATTGTCTAGTCTGGAGCTCTTTGATGTAGCTTGTAGCACAACTCCTTTGCTTCCCTCTCTTGTTGTATCTCCTTGTTCAAGTTGAAGTTCAAATTCATATGCAGCTAAAATTCCAACTATTTCTTTGAAACTTGTAGTATCTGTATTCAAAGACATATTCATTGCAACCTTTTGTGCATGAAATTTCTTAGGTAGACATCTAAGCAATTTTTTAACCAGCTTCTTATCGTCTAGATTTTGCCCAAGTACACTTACTTCGTTGGCAATTGCATTCATCCGACTACTTGATTCCTTTACACTCTCATACTCACTCATCTCCAGTTTCTCAAACTGATGTTCTAGAATATCTAGACGTATCCTTTTGACACCGGTAGTACCTTCATGAATGGTTTCTAAAGTATCTCATGCATCTTTTACAGATTCACATCCTTGAATTTGTTTAAACTCGTTTATGTCTACAGATGAGGAAATAGTTGTTAAAGCTTTTGCATTGAATGTTGAACTTCTTTTCTCATTGGGCGTCCATTGATCTGAAGGCTTTTCTTTTACATTTCCATTTTCATCAATAACAGTTGGTGGATTCCACCCATTTTTCACAGCATTCCAAGCATCTTCATCGATTTCTCTTATGCTTGCTCTCATTTTGACTTTCCAATAGCCATAATTAGACGCATCCAACATGACAGGTTTTCCAAAGGAGTGCAAATCTCTTGGTCCTTCCATATCGTTGTCTTCTAGGATCTCAAACCAGTTCTTAGATTTACTCTAAACTTAGGTTACCGGCTCTGATACCAATTGAAAAACTTGCAGACAGACAACTTTGCAGATTGTTAATTCATAGAGACCAAAATATATAAAACAATACTCGTTTTATTTACCAGTCAATCTTTAAGTATACTTGTTTTCTTTTACAATGTACCAAAGATCTCCACAGATAACTCCCCCTGAGTTCGACGTAAATAAACCCTCAACTGTTTCACTCCACTCAATACAATATCGCTCTAAATACACTTAAAAATCTAAGAACTCCTTCTCTCTATTTTTAAATACTTCACCGATATCTGCCCAGATAAGTTTTCCTTTTTCTTCTCGTCAGGTTAATTTATCTGCCTTCGTCCGTGCACAGCTAACCTCCCCGGTTTTCCAGTCGCGCCTCCTTGCTGATTCTCCTTAGTCTTGACTTTGCCGGATCCACTTTTGACTCCATCTTCTTCTCCTTGAACTTCTCATTGACTCCTTCAATTTCTCTTCATTTGAACTTATGTTCCTTGCATATCTCAACAACCTGAATTTACAATTTTATCCTACGACCCTATTTTTATTGCATTTACAATGTTCATATACATATTTTCTAAAACGAGTCCAAATTGTAAACTAAAATTGATTTAAAATAAAATAAATAATTTTAAGAGATTTTTTATGGAAAATATTTTTACTGTGTATTTTTTTTACGATATGAAAATGGTTTTTATTTTTAATTTATTAAAAGCGATCGTGCTGATAAAGTGTTAAAAAAAATTGATAACTAATATCGTAAGTATATGTATATATATATATGGATATATACATCTATATATTATAAAATATATTTGTATATGTAAGATATATATATGTGTTAATAACATATTATAAATATATATATATATCATATATCATATTAATATCATATAAATATATGATATAAATATATATTATTATATATATGATATATCATATGTATATGATATATTTAATGAAAAAAAAAGATAAAAATTTTATGTAAAAGAGTACCAGAGAATGAAAAGAATGTAGAGAGAATACGAGAGAACGAGAAGAATTTTAAAATTTATAAATTGTGTATTAAAATATATGATTATAATGTTTATTTATAGAAAAATAATTATGATTATTCAATTTAAAATATCATAAATTTAATATGTTTTTTAGACATTTACAATTTTACAAAATTATAAATTTTTATAATTATATTAAATTTATATTTTATATACTACAAGTTGGTATAATTCAATTTGATATAATTAGCTCCGTCTCCTTTTCAAAATTCTTTTTGTCTTTTCATAATTCAAAACTTTATTTATTATTATCCAACCATGCGATTGGAATATGCCAAAGATTTCGAAGTACAATCAAGCAAATAAGGTCTACACCAAATAGGCATTTTCACGAAAACAAACTTAACACTCGAATTTTACAATTAATTATATAGATTTTACTTCATCATAAATATTTGAAATCTTGAAAAGAAAATGATGGAATAAACTAAATATGCAATAATTTTAATTATATTATAATGATGTGCCCTTTGCATGAACTCACAATACAGAAGAGAGAGAATCCAAGAGGGGTTGACCATTGAAAGACAAAGATACCAAGAACCACTCGAAACTGATATGACATTTTGTCTCTTCCAATCCTTAGTTTAAGGGCAACTGTCCTTCACCTTGCGTTTTTATTTAATTTCCTCTGTTACCCCATTTTTATTTCCCTCCACCATAAATATCTAACTTTTATATATCAAAATTCAAACTTTACATTTCAAATCCGGATACCAAATACTAAGATTTAGAATGAACTATGCGAACCAATTTTAATTTATATCACTTTTTGGAAAGTTAGATTAAATATTTTTGAGTTCTATAAAAAAACAAAAATAATGTTATTGGAACAGACTTAGGATCGGCGAAATTTAAAATTACTATGTTTTTGATGTTTTACGTATTCGATTTAATATTTTAATAATTTTATATTTGCATTAATATTTTTTTATATTTTAAATATTTTATTTTATTAATGTATTGTATAGTTTTTTATAATTAAATGGTTTGATTAACTAATAAAATCGTTTTCTAATGAATTAAATACGAATTAATTTAAAAGAAAATTTTCTAACTTAATTTTTGGTGAGCTAAACCAAAACTAACCCAGCCAATTCATTTTATATTTTACCAAATACGAATATATATATATATATATATATATGTATTTAATTAGACCTTGAAATTAAGGCGTTGCTCTCATGTTCTCTTTAGTGTCTCGCCACCAAATCTAGCTCCATGTAGCTAAAAGAACCATGGGCTTAAGGGAAATAATCCCTATTCTCTTATGAAGTATGTTCTAAATCTTTCCTTCTCAAATTTACCTCATAAAAACAGTAACTTTTCTTGAGATAATTATTTATTATGCCTTGTGAGATGTAATTATTAATGGAGGAAAATAACTATGTTTTCTCCATGAAAATGTTTTGATCTCAAAACCTTTTTGGATTACTAGCTATAGTTCATTTGTTTTTCATTTCCAATGTTCATGGTTCGAATTTTCATATCGTAAGAATACAATATATATATATATAAGATGTGGAGCTTGGATTCACGCGCGGGAGGGGAGAGTGATGGTCGGGCAAACAGGTGAAGGACCGGAGACAATAAGAATCCATAATCTAGAGAGTGATTAGGAGACACTAAGCACATAATCCGATCTTGAGGATTGTGTCTGAGGCCTAATCTAACCATATATATATTAGCATATTTTCCTGTTTTATTTATTTGCTCAAATATCAAATAATATTATGTTATTGATTATTATTCTAAGGAAGAAACAATTTTAAAAGTTATAACTGATATTTTGATTAATATATTCCGGAAATATCAGAAATGATCTCAACATGATGATTAAAAATACTGCCTAAATTTTTAAAAGATGTTTATGTTTTTCCTGTAATAGAATATCTTTTAATATAACATAGTATAGACATTGGACTTTTTATTTAATTTATAAATATAAACTTTTTCATTATAATACTTATATCGTCCCGAGTTTACATTTATGTATGAATCAAACTATTGAATAATTTTTTTTCCTTTGGTATAGAAATATACTTAAAAAGTATTCGAAAAACGATTTGACCTAATTCCCTTATTCATAAATAATATTTAACCATGGTTAGTAAATAAACTTAATATTCGTTATTAAACATACATCTTAGGGTTTTTACAAAACGCGTGATATTATAATATAATAAATTATTGACGGTGCTAGGCATGTTGCCCTACAACATAAGTACCCCAAAACAAATAGTATTGTTCTCATTGTAAATCTATGTGATGCATAGATTACGTTGTTCCGCATATCTCTCCTACGGTTAACCAAAGTTAAGTAAACATGATTAGGACAAGTAAACAAACACTTAATAAACTTAATTAATCAAAGATAAAATGAAAATGAGAGACCGACGACGTTGCTTGGTCAAAGGACTGTTGCTTGTGTCTGTCATTTTTATTTATGGCCACCACGCGCACATGCGTGTATGGATGATGATGATGGTGATGATGATGATGGTGATGATGATCATCATGGTGTGAATGGAGGTGATTTGACAGGACGAGAGTAGTGAAATGGCAGATGCTACGCGTTCATTCTTATCATCATCAGTAGACATCGTTCCTTGTTTCAGTTCTTTTGTTTTTTCTCTTCTATGTGCCGTAGCGAAGACACATTCGCAAAGAATGTTATAATATATATATATAGAGAGAGAGAAGAGAATATATAACGAGAAAATGTTATTTTATTAGTGATGTATATACATATATAACGTTTCTTTGTCTATGATTGCATCAACTTTTATGACAGGTGCAGATGTACTTTTCACTATTGATACCTCACAATCATAAAATTTTCATAAATAATTTCTAATAATGGTAAATGCATATTTTCCACCACAATAAAGGGTACCGTATTTGTCACACACCTTCCCCTTCACACAAATTTGAGAAATTATAATTAAGAAAATTATTTTTTTAAGGTATAGATAAAAAAATTTAAAAAGGAAAAAGAAAGTAAAAGAAAAAATCAGCCAAAAAGAAGTCCCATCTTGTTATTTTTTGGTTACCATTTTCTAGAATTTTTCTCTCGAAGTAGAACAACAAACACAGTCCAAAACCCTTTGGATATCAACTCTTTACAAAACTGGTTATAGATCTCAATGAGATTGAAAATAGGGTTATTGTGCACAAGGAGTGAGATTTGAGGTTTGACGACATATAGTTTTTTTTTTTAATTCCATGAATCGTAAATAGTTTTTAACATGAAACTAAATTGCTCAGAATTCAGGATATATATATATATATATATATATATCGAAATTTAAGTATTTATTTGTAGAATTCTAAAAAAACTTTGAGTAATAAACAATGATTAAAAAATCCACTATCCACTATTGTTCCGTCGGTTGGCATGTTAATACATGAGGACGTCCATCTTGAGAAGTCTCTTTTTATGGAAGTAAATTGTTGATCTTCTGGTGGAAATTTTTTTATAAGAATGTAAATATATTTCATATAAAAAGAAGCAACCTATAGATAATAAAAGGATGCAAGTATTTTTTTTATAAATTCTAAAACTGAAAATTATAAAAGAACTAATACAATATGTAACAAAAATATTGATCAATTCATTTGTTAACTAGTTTTGAAGCGAAAATTTATAAATATCATCGAAGTATTATAATCTGATTTGCCAAAATTATAAATATTATTAGATTTGATCGGTATGAATCGATATTAATCATCATCTAAAGATGATGTTTTAAAATTTTCATATAAAAATTTATAAAAAAAACAACTATAATATATAAATGGTACGAATAAATGCATTTTAAACTTGATCGACAGAACATATTATCTCTCACCATGTGGTCGGATGTATACATGCATGCATGCATGCATAAACTCCTTTCTCTAGAACAATCTCATAATGCAAGGAGTGCCAAATGACTTAAACAAGTGTGAGAGTCAAAAATATTAATTAATTTATACAAATTTATAAACCTATACTTTCTTATTCGTAGTAAAATCGTTGAATGACTAACCTAGATCTATCTCCCGTAACCCATACGATACTACAAAACTATAATAAATGAGATTTCTTAAATTTATTAGATAAAATATTGTTGAATAAAAAAAAAGACATGCATTTGATCATTGTTCCTTCTGGCAAATGAGATAGAAAAGCATGTCGTAGACCTGCCACAATAGCGTCATTATGCATGAGACGTCCTTTCAAGCACTTCTTATCATATTCACTATTCATCCTTTATATAAACATCAATGCACATACATATATATATATATATATATTCACTCGTATATAGACACAGACACATTTGTTTGTATAAAGGGTATATCTTAATGTGCATGTATGATATGCATGTACATAAAGAGGAATCATGGGTTAGGAGACAAGGCGCATAATCTTGGGGATCAGGCCGAGCCAAGGCCTCACCCTAGTGTCGGACTCTGCCCTCGGAATATATAAAATAATTTATTAGTCAAATTATATATTTATTTGATTTCTTTTCCTTATAATTATACAGATTTGTAATGTATAATGTGTAGTGTAATTAATAATTATATGTTTGAGTTGACAGTTCCTTAGTCACACCTTCTCTTCTCTCTTACAGTTACAGAACAAACGGACTGTCTCAGCCCGGCCGCATTGTCCCCCCACAGGCACAGCTGGACCTCATTTTGAACAAAGAGACGCACAAGGGTGTTCACGTCATTTTCCTTACTAGTCGGTAAAATTATTATTTTAGTTTTTCAGTGATTTTAGGGTTTTGACCGGTCTTCTGTCGTAATAATCTCAATGATATGAGATTAGGTTTAATTAGATTATCAATTCGTAACAGGATAATCACATGCTTAATGTATCCCTAAGCACTATACTATTTTTTATTCTGATTTTCCACGTCCCATTTATAAGTACCGTTTTTTATATAATTTATAAATAAATTTATGAGTTTTATGGATAATTACTTTTTTTACATCTTAACTAAGGTAAATATTTTTTAAAGATGAGAACTCCAATTTTTTAAGTGAGAGAAAAAATTTATATTCTCAATCATCACTTGAATTAATTCATATTGTATTTATAGATAATATTTTGTTACATATCTATGGATATATATATATATGGGCTAATATATTATTAGGTTTCCATTTTATTAATGAATAGAAATCATAGACATAGTTATAAATTTATATAAAGAAGTCGGTGGTGCTGAATATTTTTTTAAATGTATATTTATATGTTGTATAAGAATGCATTGATTAGTTGGGGTATATATTATAATACAATATACGGACTATATTATTATACATAATATATATATATATGGTACCAGTTTATAGTCAATTTGAAGGTCTCGATGTCGTAAGACATCAGCCATTGGTGGTCTTGCAGTCTAAGGCCCGACGACCAAGCTTTTTTTGTTGCCTCCACAAAAAGATTACATACTCTTTAATAATAAAACAATTTGATGTGTATGGTGTTGTCTCTAGTACTAATTAGAATATATAGCATAGATATAGATTTATGATATTTGATATGTTTAACATTTTAATCGTTTTATTTGCATATCTCGATATTAAATTTTAGTTGTAGAGTGTATTCTCTCTTATCGAATATAGACAAAAGGAAATGTGTTTATTATGTTTTATAAAATTGGTTTAAAAATATAAATTATATATATATACATATATTATAATTTTAAGTTAGATTTTAGATTGAATTATAATCGCATAGAAATTATGGCTTACAGTTTTATATGATATTAACTTTTTATTCTTTTTTGTGTGTCTCAATTCATTCATCCGAATCATATTTCATTTAGTTATTTTTGGATTATCACAATTGTAAAATTCACGGTTGACTTTCCATCAATTTATAAATTTTCTATGTACGAACCTTATAAATGAATTTACACATTCATCAATCCACCACATATAATATTTGTATTTTATTTCACTCGTATAAATTCAAGTATTTAAAGTTTATATATGATCATTCTATTATTTTTCTTTGTGAGCCGTACCAAATATTATTGTTTTCTCCAATTTTTATCATTTTAACCGTCCATTTGTTTATATTGTTATCTTTTTATTCTAATTTTTAAGAGAAATATATTCTTCTAAAATTGTTATTGACTTGCTAAAATTAGTGTTATTTATTAATTTGTTCAAATCTTTGATAGTCTGCAGTTATATTTTTTTTGTTAGTATTTTCTTTGCTTCCTAACAAGTTTTGTGCATGTATTTTTATATCTTCTATCTATTGCGGATTCTTGTTTTATTCTTTGGAGCATTTAATTTGTTTAATTTCTTGTTCTTGTTGTTATTGGGATTAAATCAATATTTTTATATTCCTTTCTTATATATAATATTTGTATTTTATAAGAAATTATTAACAATATAAATAATGAAAGTACAATAAAAAATAATAAGATATAAAATTCATAACTAACCGACGTCACTCCTCGAGCCACTCCACATACTAGTTTAAAATTTACTAATTGGTCTAATCAATTAGTTCAAATCTCTAATTAATGTGTTGGTGGGTCAACTTGCCCGAAAAGCTCAACTTTTGGATCGGATTATCGAATAAATATTAAAAATTATATATATTAAAATTACCCCATCAGCAATCTTGTTATTTTCACATCCCTATAGGACAAGACAATTTGCAGTACGTTAGCTATCATGTTGCTTATTCGTTGCGATCCATATATATGCACACGCGCGCACACACATATATATGCCACAATATGATGTGGTTTTAATAGGCGGAATATCGGATATATCCTCGTAGGGCTAAAACGCTTCAAAAATACCATTTCCTAAAATAATTATTTAATCGAAAAAAATCTGGAGAAAAGACAAATTTACCCTTAATTGTCGAACGTGAAAAAACCCGCATTCTGGGAGAGTAAAAGCCAAACCCGCATTCTGGGAGAATAAAAGCCAAGAAAGAACAAATGATTTCGAACTTGAGAGGGATCGATTCGAAGTTGGCAAGAAGGAAATGGCTAGAATCAGCAGCGGTGGAGAAGAGCGGTTTGGGTCGCGATGGTCGGTTGAGCGTCAATTTCTAGGGGTTGGAGGATGTCGAGTCCCAAAATGGTTTATTGATTTGAAATGGGTGTGAGTATCAATGAGTCGATTGAGTCTCAGTGAGTCGGTTTGGGTCGCGATGGTCGGTTGAGCGTCGATTTCTGGGGTTTGCAGGCTGTCGAGTCCCAGAATGGTTTATTGATTTGAAATGGGTGTGAGTGTCAGTGAGTCTGTTGAGTCTGAGTGAGTCGATTTGGGTCGCAATGGTCGCTTGAGCGTCG
>CM071868.1:40487658-40565553 GCA_036759665.1 Gynandropsis gynandra
GTCGGGTATGATCAAGGCTTCTTCCTCCAGAGCTCTAGCTCGGGTTACAGGACCTACGTATCTTGACCTAGTTGCGTCTCGGGTCGTGTTGATGATGGGTCGCGTCTCGGGTTGCGCTGTTGGCGTCTCGGACCGGGCTGTGGGCGTCTCGGGCCGCGCTAACTTCTTCTTCTTCCATGCGCAGGTCGCGTCCTCTTCTGCGTTGTGGTCACGTCTTCGACTTCCTCCGGGATCATATCATGCTCCCCTAGTTGAAAAGGATTTGTCCTCAAATCCGCATGATCTGCAACAAAAGGCATTAAGTCAGAAACGTGAAACTGGAACTTAAATTATACTTACCTCGCAGATCTAGCCGGTAGGCGTTGTTGCTGATCTTCTTGGTCACAGTGAACGGGCCGTCAATCCGGGGCATGAGCTTTGACTTTCGCTCGTTCGGAAAACGTTCTTTCCTTAGATGAATCCAAACTTGGTCACCGGGTTTGAAGGTCATCTTCTTCCGTCCATTGTTTGCTTGTTTAACATAGAGTTTGGTCTTCTCCTCTATGTTCTTCCTCGCCTTTTCATGAATTTGTTTGACCAATTTGGCCTTTCGTTGTCCATCCAAGCTGACTCGATCACTCGATGGAAGAGGCAATAGATTCAGGGGTGAAGCGGGGTTGAACCCGTACATGATCTCGAAAGGAGAGCATTTCAATGCAGAATGTATAGCATGATTATAAGCGAACTCAGCATGAGGCAAACATTTTTCCCAAGTTTTTAAATTCTTCCTAATTAGTGCACGTAATAAAGTTCCTAGGGTTCGGTTCACTACTTCGGTTTGACCATCGGTTTATGGATGACAAGTTGTAGAAAATAAAAGTTTAGTTCCTAACTTGGACCACAAGGTCTTCCAAAAATAACTAAGGAATTTGGTATCCCTATCGGAGACTATAGTGCTAGGCATGCGATGCAAACGTATTATTTCCCTAAAGAATAGTTCAGCTACATGCAATGCATCATCCGTTTTATGACATGGTATGAAGTGTGCCATTTTTGAAAATCTATCTACTACCACAAAGATTGAATCTTTTCCCGTTTTAGACCTAGGCAAACCTATCACAAAATCCATAGATATGTCCGTCCAAGGATGAGTTGGGATAGGGAGTGGAGTATACAACCCGTTAGGCTGAATTTTAGACTTAGCCTGTTTACAAGCGGCGCATCGCTCGCAGATACGTTCCACGTCTCTCTACATATGTGACCAGTAGAAATGATCCTGCAATGTTTTCAAAGTCTTTGCGACTCCGAAATGGCCTATGAGTCCACCACCGTGGGCTTCTCTAACAAATAAATCCCCCAAGGAGCAGTTAGGCACGCATAAACGACTATCGTAAAATAATTAATCATCATGCCTATAAAAATGTCCTGACGCAAATTTCTCACAATTTTTATACGTTTCTCCGAAATCTAGGTCAGTTGCATATAGATCTTTAATGTGTTCGAAACCTAGAAGTTTTGCATCTAAGGTACTTAACAGAGCGTACCTTCGGGACAGTGCATCAGCCACGACGTTCTCCTTACCTTGCTTATATTTGATGACATAAGGAAACGTTTCAATAAATTCTACCCACCTCGCATGTCTTTTGCTCAGCTTGTTCTGACCCTTCAGATACTTTAGCGATTCATGGTCGGTATGGATTACAAACTCCTTCGGCCACAGGTAATGTTGCCAAGTCTATAATGCCCGAACAAGTGCAAACAACTCCTTATCATAAGTGGCGTAGTTGAGAGTTGCTCCTCCGAGTTTATGACTGAAATAGGTGATCGGCTTCCGATCCTGCATTAAGACTGCTTCAATGCCTATTCCTGATGCATCACACTCAATCTCAGAAGTTTTAAGAAAATCTGGTAATATAAGCAATGGGGCGTTAGTCATTTTTTCCTTTAGCGTTTGAAACGTTGCTTCGTTGGTTTGTGTCCCTGCGAACTTGTGTTCGCGGTCGAGTGACCTCCAGAAGACTGCATCGCGTGTGCAGATGTTCGGCCTCGTCCACGCCCTCCTGCCGGACCACCGCCTCTTCCTCGTCCGCGATCGCCGTTGCCCCTGTCGTCCCACCAATCAGGATATCCATGGAGTTTGTAACAGGTGGACACCGTGTAACCATATTTCCCGCAATGGGAGCACAAGAGAGACTCTCACATCCCCTGGCGGCCGCAGCTTGGGAAGGAGCTGAGAAAATCAGAGCTTGGACCGAAAATCCTACAGCAACGAGACGATGGTCCTGAGCAATGATAACGCTAATTTGACGTTCCGCATCGACGATGATCGAGTACGCCGAGTCGAGATCCGGGGTAACGCTCATGCTAAGAATATTGGTTCGAATATGATCAAACTTAGAGCTATCCAAACCCATGAGGAACGTCATTACGCGATTTTGTTAATGATCGCGAATATGATCCGCGATGCAGGGACAATCCTTAAGCGGCTTGTAATTGTCGAGCTCCTGCCACATGCGTGAGAGCTTGGAGAAGTAGTAAAAAACGGACTGCCCTAGTTTATGTCAACAGTTGTCGATGTCGTGACGAAGCTGATAAACGTGAGACACGTTTCCGAGCGACATTCGCCGTCCAATATTGTCCCACAAATCCTTGACATTACTGGTAAAAGCAAATTCGGATCGAATCGAAGGAGATATTGTATTCATAATCCACGCACTTATCATAGAATTTTCCGCCTTCCAGTCCTCATAATCAGGCGAATCCATAGAAAGAATCGAGATTCCACCATCCAAATACACTAATTTCTTTTTTGCACTAAGCGCATTCCGAAGAGTCTCAGCCCACATGTCGTAGTTGTCGTTCATCAATTCCACGGTTGAAATCACCATGTCGGGGTGAACGACAGGGTGCAAAAAAACGGAGACACAGTCGCATTCTCCCGGGAGAAACCAGCCGCGGTTCCCTTGCCTGTGTCCGACGAGATTTTCGTCGAAGAACCATCGAAGGAGCCAGCCGCGACATCTTTTCCGAAACGTGAATCAGATTACGTCGTCATGATCGGGTTTCAAAATATTTGGCCGTCACAGATGCTCTGATACCATGACAATATTGTGAAATACCGATCTTGGTTTTCCATTGAATGTGAAGAGAACTTATATAAAAATTATAATTGAAATTAACTTGCTAAAATATAGGATCTAAAGATTAGATATAGAAAGAAGTTGCTGAAATGGAAATGCGAATGTAGACACAGATATATATTTGTTATTTGTTATACGTAGGGTTGATCTTTCAGAAAAGCTTAATCCTATACGCATTATAGATACCTAGAAGGGCCAATTTTATGTTTTAGAAAAAAAACTTTAATCCATAAGACAGATGAACAAATAAAAAGTAATATTTTTTTCACTACAAAATCTTATTTTTTTATATCATAACTATATTGGCCGATGACCTTTGAAGTCCACTTTTGGACTTCTGAATGAAATATAAATTTATTAGACATATAAAATATTTAGGATTTACAATGATATATACAAATTATTTTAACATAATTTTAAAAAAAGATTTTTTATAGAAAGCTAAAATGATATATACAAATTATTTTGACATAATTTTAAAATAATTTTAAAATATTTAGATTTTAAAGATATCACAGATATTTTAAATCTCTAATAAAATATAATTAATTATATTCATAAAAAATTATTTATATCAAGAGAGATAAATTTGTGAAATTAGTGTATATTCATATAATTTTCTTTAAAATCAATAGTTAGTCACCAACGTGTAAGTAAATTAATGAGTTATAATAATTTAGAGATTAAGGTGGTAATTGAAATTTAATTTTGAATTTAATATCATGAATTACATATATAAACTGTTATGTAATTTTGAAGTAATCATTTAAACATCTCAATGTGATATCGTAGTCCTATTGCTAATAAGTATAATAAAAAATGGGTTCTCCATCAAGAGGATTATAAGGAATATTAACTTTGATACGATTTGGAAAATGAATTAAGAGTGTGGTTTTGGTTAGATTCTAAAGAATGACAAAGGTGGGAGATATGATTTTGGAATCAAATGCCTAAAGATATGAAAAAAACTTCATTAGTCATTGAAGCAGAAGTTTGGGACAAACAAAAAAAACTCTAAAAAATAATTTTCATAAAATTAAACATTCTACTTTTAACTTTATAAAAATCCTTTGAACTATGCTTATTAAGAAAAAAAAAATCATGAAGATTTGCCATAGTTTTTTTTTTTTTTTGCTTAATAAACATAGTTTATGGTTTTTTATAGAGTTAAAAGTAGAAGGTTTAATTTTATTAAAAGTTATTTTTAGGGATTTTTTTATTTGTCCCAAAAATTTATATCTCTATATAGATTAAATAAAATTTAAATATTATCTATATATAAGTTGAAAATTAAATATATTATTTTTCAAATCATAAACCTTACAAAAATCTATACATAAAAATATTTTTTTCTCTTTTTACATAAATATTTTAAATTTTTGAAATTGAAAGATATTTATTCTTAAATTCATGAAAATAGAGAAGAATAATTTTTTGAATATATAAAATTATTCACTACAATATTATTAAGCAATAACATGTTTATTAACTATTGATATTAATACATAACTTCAATTTTTAAAATTGTAATTGTTACGTAAAAAAGAATCTTATAGATTTTAAAAAGGAATTCAATGATAATTATGGTATAAATTTATATTCAATAAAATGAAGATTAAATATATTTATTTTTTAAATCATAAATATTATGAAAAAGTTAAATATAACGTTGAAAACTCATTGAATACTGTTTCATTGAAATGTTAACAATCTCTCATTAAAATCATTTAATTTTAATAACAAATAATGATTTTAATAATTGA
Organism: Gynandropsis gynandra; assembly: GCA_036759665.1. Classification (NCBI taxonomy): domain Eukaryota; kingdom Viridiplantae; phylum Streptophyta; class Magnoliopsida; order Brassicales; family Cleomaceae; genus Gynandropsis; species Gynandropsis gynandra. Next base: position 40,492,541 of record CM071868.1, read on the forward strand.
AATTTTAACTAGTTTAACTATTGAAATTTTGATGTTAGATTTTTTTAAAGGTATAGATATGACTTAACGTGAACATTCCTAAAATTGTAAAAATATTAAAACATTTGTCCAATAATTATTTTATTTTATTTTAATTATTAGTATTAATATATAATATTTATTTTTTAAAAATTTTTAGTTGTTGCACGATTAAATATGCGCATTTGACCTAAACATAATATATTCAATGATAATGTATATGAATTTAAAATTTATTTTTTTGTAAATTTAAATCACTTAAAGGTTTGTATCAAAGATTTTGATATGTTCAAAATTTGTAATTTATTAATTTTGGGACAAATCCAAAAAATCCATAAAAATAGATTTTAATAAAATTAAATTTTACTTTTAACTCTATAAAAAACTCTAAACTATTCTTTTTAAACAAAAAAATATGAAAATTTGTCATGATTTTTTTTTTGTTTAAAAAACATAATTTATGGATTTTTTTATAGAATTAAAAGTAGAAGATTTAATTTTATTAGAAACTACTTTTCAATATTTTTTTTATTTTGTCCGCATAAATTTTAATCCTAGCCTTGAATTATTTTGAAAATATTGGTCTGGAAAAAGTAATTGTAAAATCAGATTAAAGCATTACGATTTATGTAGAAGAGGAGTAAACCGACATTAAAATTTAAATGCAAAAAATGTAAATCACAATAATGTTGTATTGATTTTTTATATATAATTCAATGAATTAAAGGGATTATAAATTAGTTTGTAGTTGGTCTAAATAAATAAATATTTGAAAAACAAATATTGCCTTTGATAGAAAGTTTTATAAAATTTTATTTCATACACCAACGAGCAATTTCATATTTCACCCGTTATTTAGTAATTATTCAAATGACACAATGTATGATGGATAATTATTTGTTGTTATACCAATATTTGTGATAACTACGGCGAATTTTGAATTTATATATATGTAACTCATAATATTAGATAGATAGATATTCACAATATTTTGTGATGATTGGATATACATTATTTTGCTAACAAGTTCATTATATTTTGAATTTTTTTCATTAATATGAATTAGTAACTAATCTTAAATATTTTTTAATGAAATTTTGAAAAATCCGAAACGAAATAGCTTTTCAAAAAATAAGGATTTGTAACTGATAGTAAAAATATATCAGTGAATGGAAAATATAAATTAAAGAAAATTTAGATCTTTACCAAAAAAATGTTGAGATCCTATAATATTTTGTTTATAATAATAACATTAATCATATTTATTTTTTGTGAAACACGTGGGAATATTACGGAAAGAAATTGGATATTCGTGTATAACACTAACGCAAGTAGTAAATCAAACTATATAATGGGACTTTTTTTTTATAATGTATAAAGTGTTGGAAAACATTTAAAAATATAAAATTTTTGAGAGCCACCAAAACCTGGATTTCATGTTACCATAGATATTTTGAGGGACCCGTCAAGTGTGGGGTTTCTTTTTCTTTTATAATTGTGTTTATATTTTTTTTTCTTCCAATTCTATAAAATTAACATTATTTGTTTGTCGGAATTAAATTAATGTTTTGTTTATCTAAAGTAGTATACATTGATATTTAATTTTATTTTTAGTGAATACGATGGAAAAACACTACAATTACATGTATTTGAATAATGCAAAATATGTAACTTTTCCCAAGTTTTTAAAAACTGATAACTACAATCCGAGAATAAGGTGTTGTTACACACTTTTTTAAAATTAATATCTAACATAATATGTCAAATAATTCGGTATATGTTCCTTGATAATTTTTTCTTATATACATTATATAGGGAAAATAATATTTATCTAGTTTTCTTTCATAATATAATAATATTATGATTTGTTTTAAACAAAGTCAATGTTCCTTTTCTTTCGCTAAATCCAATTCTGAAAAGGCTTTCTACCATGATATATATTATAATTAATAATAATTAGATAGAAAAACGCGAGAGTAACTCCTAATTACAATATGGAATTATTATTAGTATTACTTTAAAAGGAAACCGTAAAATATGTTGATATAACAATTCTCTTTCTCGAACTTTGAGTACAATTGTTATTGATTAAACTAGATTATACCCGTGCGATACGCCGGATAATATTTATAAATATCATATTTGTGTAATTTTAAAATATTTATTATAAATATATGCAATTGAAGATACAAAGGTCAATTAAATTAAATGAAATTGTAAAATAAAAATACAATAAAATAAAAAAGATATTTATTGATATAACAATATCGAATTTATGAATTAAATAATATCAACATTAATATATATATATATATTTGATATTTTATTTTAATTTTATGTTTTTTTAATGTTGAATTCATATCAATCATTAAAAACAAATTAGTTATCATCATAGTATTAGTTAATATATATATTATAATTTAATATTTATTGATAATTTAAAACTACACTCTATATAATCTCATATATAAAAAAATAAAAACTTATACTTTTAATTTAAAAACAATCAAATCAAGATTCTATTAGATAAATCATAAAAATAAATAATTAATTAAATAATAACAATTGAAAATTTCATTACATAGAATCATAATATGATAGACCTCAATCTGGTTTTTCCTCAAGCATAATATGCATGCATGTATCCCTTCAAACTAATACAACATAAATGACACATTTGGTTATATTCCTTTTTAATGGCCAATGCATAATGCAACAATACATTATATGCCCATACAGGATAAGTGCCGACACTATCGTCCTTATCAAACCACACACAGTTGTCCATCTGGGATGTTGGTTGTATCTTTAATATCATCATCATTCAAGAGTTGGCTAGTCATCTGGGATTTTGATAGTTTTGACTCCCTTTCCTGTTTTCATGAATTTCATTTGTTCCATCCCATAAAGAAGAAGTCGAAGTTCATTGCACAACAAACTCGAATTAGAAGCCAAACGTAACCTATTATCTAACAACAACAACTTACCAAAAGATGTCCACAAACAAACAACTCATTAAAACACTACATATGTCCCTCCAAAACAACATTGAAATACATGTCAGTACAATAGAGTTTTACATGTACATTTGAATACAACTTTTTTTATTGTATTACCATACTTTCTCATCAACCAAACAAAAGATCACAGTAACTTATCATCATCCTTTGTATATGAGAAAAGAAATGATATATTAAGAACAAAGACACAACTTAAAATCCTATTGACTTTAATTTCAAACGAAAATGAACGATTGTTCTTCTTTTCGTATTGTTTGATATACGGGATGAGATAAACACATGTTTGTCCCACATTTAACATTCATATTCTAACGATAGCAGACAAAAACTTACACCCACATTTAACATACATATGCAAATTGGATGCATAGTGTCTGCGATCAGGTACAATTCCGTAGAACACCGCTAGCGAAATAAAGGACTTAAGGAACTGGTTGTAACCAACATCGCGAGCACCATCTCCGCCCCTGCAGTGGAGTCACCTCGTTTTCCATCATCGCCACGACAACCGTCACCACCAGAACAGCAGCGGCGGCCGGTTAGTCAGGTGGAAGCACCTCCTCCTAATGTGGGTGAGGCGACGAAGGTTAGAAAAGGGAAGCTTCTGATGCCTAAGGCTAAAGATTCGGACAAACGGTTGATGACAATATTGGAGGAGAAGGCAAAGCTCGGTTTAAATCTACATGAATTACCTCCTGAGAAGCTCGACCAGTTGGTCCAAATCGTTAGGAAGAGGAACAGACATTTGGCTCAAGACGGTGATGAGATCGAGCAACAATTAATAGGAGCCATCGACAATGAGACTCTATGGGAGCTCGATCGTTTCGTGACAAATTACAAGAAGATGGTAAGCAAGATCAAGCGGCAAGGTTTTATCCGGAATAACATATCAACTCCCCCGAGAAACAACCTGGTAAGAGAATTAGCCATCCTCTACCCTCTATTACAAAATCGCCTTGGCCTCGTTTCTGTATACTGATGGGTGTTGTTTATTGTGTCTCCCTTAGCCTCTGGTGACAGAAATGGGCAGTTTAGAGAAGAAGGGGAAGAAAGGGGATGCAGGGGAAGAGGATGTGGATATCGATGAAGATATGTCAATGACAAACTATCCATCGGTGGAGATCGAGAGGGATGGTACAGCTGCAGCTGCTAGCACTGGGTATAGTTCTTCGGGGAGCTCCAACTCCAGTTCTTTAAGACTATTGATCCAGGAAAGCAAAGTGAAGCCTCCAATATCACGATCTCCTCCGGCGAATCGAGCAAACAACCCATGCCAGTGTCTAGTCGAGCTGTCTCCGGCCCTCTTCCATGTCGCCTCTATTGTCGCGAACTCCGCCGGCGAATCGACATGGCATCAACTTGGTATAGGGGAGAACGAATCGAGCCGCCATTGGATTTAACGTGATAGAAAGAGATGGCAATGGTGAAAAACTGAAGAATCGGATATGAAAACTGTGATATTGGAAACTGAAGGGTTATCATCGTGGATATAATGCTAAAAATTAATATTGAATAAAAGTGATTATTAAAAGATACTGTTAATGGAAAAAAGTGAAATCGAGAAAATTAAAAAACGAAAATTTTTTGTGAGGATGCTTACGTGATTTCATAGGAAGCCAAAGAATTATCCTCTTTTATATATAAGATTTCGACTATTTAAGATAATCTGGTATAACTAAATATGATATTTATTTTATGTTTACATTAAAATAATGATTCGCTATTTATTAGAGACAAACCTTTTCAATTATCCATATGATTATTTTCACTTCAGAATTTGAATAGCACAATTAAATACGTCTATAATCTGCTGTGGCGGCAGAACATGATTGCTAAATATATTTTATTCATTATGTGGATCCCACGAAAATATTGACTTTTCAGACCATGTTTAGATCAGACGGCTAGGGTTCTCCCATATAGGTTTAAGTAATCTCAGCCGTCCAATGAGATCATGATGGTTCTCGATCGATCGTTGTTACTGCATTTACTTTCTTACTGCTGTTATGGGGCCCCGTATATTTGAACCGGATATATTCAACGGCTGAGATTGGTAGGCATCAACATGAGAGATAATGGACGGTTAAGATTCTGCCATGCAGTGTATCATCTTTTGTTCGTGTTGATGACGATGATGTTTCATATGGATTTCACATAGCCACATGATATGCACATGAATGTATGATCATTATCATATCATGCTCGCATATCGCATGACTAAACTACTTGTCAAAAAGAAACTCGATTGACATGATCCACCTCAAGATTTTTGTTTTCCACTTAGACACGTGATTTTTCTAAGCCATATTCAAATATTATTCAATTTCATTATTTGGTTATGTGTGTAAATATATAAATGATTATAATTGCTTATTTAAAAAAATATTGACGACAACAAAAATGGCAAATTATTATGACAAAATTGATTATGGGTGTGCAACTACCGCTAAAGGATAAGTATCACAAATCATTGCAAGATATCGATTCGAAAACCGAATTTTTTAAAGATTTTACATATCTAACAATGTGTTTTATCTGAATTTTTAAACGATTAAATTTTAAATGAATATACTTTATTACATAGTCTCGGAAAATAATATTTCATCACAACCTATTATAAAAAAGGAATTGCATTACCATATATAACAAAGATTAAAATAAAATTACAAATAATAACAAATAATACGATAATTAGCGGTTGTCAAAAAAAAATTATTGATAATGTGGTTTAATTTGCAACCATAAGAATTTATGTAAGGAAATATTACGACTATTTGTGGTCGAATGTATTTTAGTTCCCATAAAAATAAAAAAGAATGAGTAGCAAAATCCATCACAATTAACATTTAATTGTATAGTTTTATTTATAAAGATGGATAAATCCTCACGTAGAAAAATGGAAATGATGAAGAGAGGAGACGAGAAGGCATATTATATGGAGGGAGTGGGATGCAAATGATTGCTTAAAATAGCTTATTTATTCAATGCATATTTTTCTTCACAATTATTTTGTAATTTATTAAAAATAAATAATCATATAACTGAAAATAAATCTCTGCGCAGCCATAGCCGCCATTTCCTCTCTCTCACTCCCACTCACTTATTTTTTGGGCAAGTTTGATATTAATACTCATTTTTATTTATCATTAATATAATCATCAATGCATTTTGTAACATTAATATATAAATAATTTCTAATTTTTATTATTTGTTAAACTCATTTTCCCCAAATTTTTACTCTATCATGAAGTTGTATTGTTTATTTTAATTTTTTATGATAAGGTTTTTATTTATATCTTTTAAATTAAATATAACATATATGTTATTATTTTCTGAACATTTATTTTTCTAATTATTAAAACATAGATCGAAACCTAGTACAATATTATAGATTAAACGGTAAAACGTTTACAGTTTATGAATATTTAAAAAAAGAAAAAAAGAGAAATTGACTAACTTTCCGCATGTAAAAAATTATAAATTGTAGAGGAATAGGAAAATTTGTTTCCTCCAAAAGGAAAAATAAGAAAATGGGAAATAATATATATATATTTTAAAAATAACAATATATAAATACAAAAGAGATATATAAATATAAAAGAGAATATGAAAATTGACCAAATTTGGATTTTCAAAAAAGGTGTTGATTAAAATTTCCTATATGTTTATTTTGTTATATTTCTATTAAATATTTGATAAATTGATATACATATATATAATAATTGGAAAATGATAAATTTTAATAATAAGTGAAAAGATATAATATTTAATAATATTTAAGTTCGTTAATACCCTTTCTAAAAGAATAAAAAGGGAAAGTGTAATAACAAAAAGGATGGGCACTAAAAATAGGCTTAGGAGGACCTTATTGCATCTTCTTCAATCATGAACTACTCGCCTTCCTCAACGCCCAAAAAACTAAATTAAAGATAAAGTAGCCCAAAATAGATCAACTATACACCTTTTCTAATTCTCTCTCTCTCTCTCTCTCTCTCTCTCTCTCTCTCTCTCTCTCTCTCGTTGTTCCAATTCTTGATGAGCTCATAGCTTCTCTGTTCTTTGCTTATACCTTACGTTATTGTTGTAGGGATTAATAAAAAAAGAGAAAATCAAATCGTCTATCCTCGGGAAATCTGCTGACTTTCCATTGCACAGTCGCGTCCTCTATATAAACCCTAATAAAGCTACACTTGTTCATCGTCCAAGACCTCTCAATTTCAGTTTCCTTCTGCTTCTCTGTTTCTTCTTCCTCTCCTTGTTCAGTGTTGTGTGAAGAGTGAAACAGAGCGATAGAGAGAAGATGTCTGAGATGGTGGTGGTGAGAGAGTACGACCCAACTAGAGACTTAGCCGGTGTAGAGGACGTGGAAAGGCGGTGCGAGGTCGGACCGAGCGGCAAACTCTCTCTCTTCACCGACCTTTTGGGCGACCCGATTTGTCGTGTTCGTCATTCACCCGCCTTTCTCATGCTGGTAAAACCTCAATACTCTCTCTCTCTCTCTCCGTTGAATCCATAGTTATCTAAATATCATGTTTCTGAGATGATGATCATGATAGAGAAGAAGACACGAGCTTTTGACCTTGTGTTTTTGTTTTCTCTGCCATGCTAAAATCCAGCTTCTTCTTTTTTTTTTTTACCTTTTTTCCAGATTTAGTTCAACTAACGATACACATATCTAAAGAAAAAACCAGTTCCAATATAGAAGTTAAAAAAGTTCGTCTTTTTCCATGTCTCACCCGAAAACAAAACGTGGGTCTTTTTCCATTTCGCGAAAATTTTCCTCTTCGATTTGATCAGCTCAAAACCCACATTTATATATAAAAACATATAATCGAACTCATTTGAAACAGATTGGAAATGATTTATAGGATTGAATGACAGCTAAAGTAGCAACGAACTAACTAAAAAATTTTATACTTTTATTTTTAAATATCTGTAAAAAATGCATGAACTAGTAATATTAATAATAATTATTTTAAAAAAATGATAATGTAACAGGTGGCTGAGATGGGTACGGAGAAGGAGGAGATAGTGGGCATGATCAGGGGATGCATCAAAACCGTTACATGTGGCAAAAGACTCGATAGAACTAACAAGACTCAAAACGACATCGTTAAGCCTGTCTACACTAAACTCGCTTACGTCTTGGGTCTCCGCGTCTCTCCTTCTCACCGGTTCGTTCCATTACCCTTAATTACGTTTTTAATCACGCTCGTTACGCCTTTAATTACCCTCTAATTTTATTAAATCCATTTTCGCAGGAGGCAAGGGATAGGGTTTAAGCTTGTGACGAGGATGGAAGAATGGTTCCGACAAAACGGTGCTGAATACTCGTACATCGCTACCGAAAACGACAACCACGCCTCCGTCGAACTCTTTACCGGAAAATGCGGCTATTCCAAGTTCCGTACACCGTCGATCTTAGTCAACCCGGTTTTCGCCCACCGGGTCTCAGTTAACAGCCGGGTCACAATCTTCAAGCTTGACCCGATAGACGCCGAGTTGCTATACCGGCTTCGGTTCAACACTACTGAGTTCTTCCCCAGGGATATCGACTCCATCCTCAACAACAAGCTCTCACTCGGCACCTTCGTTGCCGTGCCACGTGTCGGTTTAGGTCCCGGATCCGGGTCGTGGCCTGGGTCGGTTAAGTTTCTGCAGAACCCACCCGAGTCATGGGCTGTGTTGAGCGTGTGGAACTGCAAGGACGCGTACAGGTTGGAAGTACGAGGTGCGTCGCGGGTGAGACGTGCGGTGGCGAAGACGACGAGGGTGATCGATAAAACGCTGCCGTTTCTGAAGTTGCCGTCGATCCCGGAGGTGTTCAGGCCATTTGGGCTTTATTTCTTGTACGGAATCGGAGGTGAGGGCCCACGGGCCGAGAGGATGGTGAGGGCCCTTTGCGGGCATGCTCACAACATGGCGAAAACCGGAGGGTGCGGCGTCGTGGCGTCGGAGGTCGCCGGAAGCGAACCGCTACGGCGAGGCATTCCTCATTGGAAGGTGCTATCGTGCGCCGAGGATCTATGGTGTATCAAGCGGCTTGGGGAAGACTACAGTGACGGCTCTGTTGGTGACTGGACCAAGTCTCCACCTGGCCTTTCTATTTTTGTAGACCCGAGAGAATTTTAAAGTTGAAACAAACTTAAACCCACAAAATTAGAAATAATCGAATCTTAACCTTCTTGTCACATTAGGATTATATATATATATATATTTGAAGGTCTTGTCAATGGGTCTTTTAGAATTAATCCTTTTTTGTTTGGTGGGTTGTGAAATTAGTGGTTAAACAGCAAACATATATACCTTAGCCTTTTTTTTTTTGGTTATTGTAAAATGGATTTAGGCTTTTTTTCATGAGAGATACTTTGTCTCCGGCCAAACGCCGTCTTGTGTTTACTTTAGTAATTATATTATATAATCTCCAAAAATTGTACGATGTGAAAGGTGAGATGGGATTTGGGAATATCCTCTCTTCGAAAGGTCGTGTCCGAGAGTGGACAAAAACATTTGGGATTGTATTGTTAGTATCTTGTACGTGTTATACATATATATATACTAATGTAACTGGACCACATTTTCTTCACTTCGGTCCCAATAACTGTTATTTTGTTTTGTTCGTATCCATATCTTATGTATTCTTTTGGTTTCTTGTTGACGTGTGATTGTTTTGAATCCCATTTTGTAAGCCTTGTTCAGTCCCAAGGTCCGGCCTTGTCCATCCATGCAGTCATTAAGTGTTCTCAAATCTGTTCATGTGGGGGAGATATACTTGATCACTTGGAGGGTTTGTTTCTGTGAAGTAGCTTTTGTTATGTAAGCAATATGTGCATATATATATATATTTATATATATGTTGATCAAGTTGATGGGCAGTCGTGGAATTTAGTTGTTGTGAGTTTGCCATAAGAAAACATGGATAGTACGTATAAGAAGAGTCGTGATATGCTTTGTCTCTCCATTGTTGCATTGCATGCCCACATTCTATTACAAGGCAAAAATAAATAATAACATCATATATTATTATTATTATTATTATCATTATTATTATTATTATTATTATGTTACGAGGGAAATGGTTCTCAATCATCACGGGGATCTCAAGTTGAGGATCATATGAACCTTGCTTATACTTAAAAAAGCCATAACGTAGCACCTATCATTAATCTGTATTAAAGACTATAATTTAGAGAGGTGGACATGAAGAGGATATTTCAAACTTTTTAGTATATATATTTTCTTTCCGTTATGTTAACATTTTTATGTTTATTATTTATATATGTTATCATTTTTTATATTCATATTTTGGATATGTGTTCAAAAGTTCGAATGTAGTTTGACGTAAAAATAATTTTAAAATTACAAACTTTAAAGTATAATAAAAAAATATAGTATAAGTAAATAATATAACTTAATATATATACGTGATGGAACAAAATAATAGAAATAAAATTTATTTGGCAAAATGAATGGAAAAATCTAAAAGTTATAGAACTAATTTAGGATCTAAACGTCAACGATCCCACAATCTAAATTAAATCAACATTTTTTATTCAACCACACTACACATTCTAAATTAAATCAACATGATTTTTTATTCGGTACATTTTTGTTTTAGAGGTTTTGTATTTTCATTTTCTCAAATTTTTAATTTGTTTTTCCTTCCGTTGATTTGAGAGTTATATAATACACATCCACCGATGATTTCATTTGTATTCAATCATGGTTGATTAATCTTCAAATATATATAACATGGTATTTCCTAAAATTTTTATTTCAACATGGTTTTTTTAATTCACCTTCGATATCGTTTTTTCAATAATAAAAATAAAAACCATTGGAAGGACGACTGATGAATAGCATTCGAATTCAAGAACAAAATTAATATCCCAAATGAATGGTCCATTTCTCTATGTTGTGTGATATTTATTTATTATAACGGTTTTCTAAAGATGCGAATTGGATCGTGGGGGGAAAATGATGTAACATAGTGTGAAATCCATGCAAGATATCATTTCAAACCATTTTTTTCATTTTATCTTTTTAAAAAAATTTCCCATCATAAAAAATTATACATATTTTTTCACTTTCGTTTATTAAAAATCATATTACTTACGTAATAATGTAAAAATAATAATGATTGTTTTAGATTAAACCATTAATACAGATACATGAAAATCGAAATATATATCGATGTGATAATGTATATATAAATATATATTATTATGAAAATAAATCATTTTATGCATAAAAATTAATAGAAGATTCATTTATGATTCTTTCATTTTAATATAAATTAATAAATTTTTAAGGATTATCCGAAAATAAGAAAAAGACAGAAGATTTTGAGTAATATAACATATGACGGTGAAGAAGTAATTACAAAGTAAATGCCATTTTGGTTTGGTCGGTCTTTATATAACTTAAATGACTTCGCAATAAGTCAATGGTTTGATGGTTAAAGTAAGCTTAAAACATGGTTGCTCGGACAAGCTTTCCCTTTTTTTCTCCTTCTTTTTCTTCTTGTATTAATGTTATTTTATTTTATTTAATTGACCGTTTAAAGCTTCAAACTTTTGTCATTATATATACAACCAAAATATTTGATACATTTTATTATATCCCATTTTTCATCTGTAAGTTCAAGAAACGAAATTGAATGATGGGTTTCCGAAAAAAGATGACTTTAAAGTGATCTTGGATCTTGGTAGTTATTATAATAAACCATATATTATTGATATAGGCTGTGGACTGATCCTGGTGTTAAAACGGGCCCATAATTTGTACCCGGTTTAGCCCAACAATGAAATTTAAACCCGGTTTAGCCCTAACCATTTAATTTAAGGTTGTCTGAGAAATCAGAGTCGGTAAGAGAAACAAAGAGGGTTAGTTTGAAGAAGAAAAGCTAAGCTGATTCTGCTTAATGTCTCTTACCTGTTTGAAGAAGAAGACTTTGAGTCTTCATTGACAGATCCAGGACTGGACGTCTCCTCCGAGCTACTAATATCTCCGGTCCTGTATTTGCCTGACCAAATCTTTGAGAACACTTTTGAAACGACCATTCCTTTCATCACCTTTCCCTTGTCGTGTTCTTGGATGTTCTTGGTGAGTCTTAGATTCGCTAGTTCACCTCTTAGGGTTTTGATCTCTTCAGGGTCCCAGTCATCTTCGGTGTTTGTGGATCGTGAAATAGGGAGATCCGGCGTGCTGTTTCCTGTGGATGAACCGTTGGCTCTCACTTGTTCAAAGAAGAGGACTTGGACGACCACTCGTAATGGCAGACGCTCGTTCTGAACTGCGTGGGCACATGCTTCTGCTGATAGTTTCTTACAGTCCATCAATCTGCATATTCTCTTTCTCTCGCTCTTTGTCATCTCCGGGTGTTCCTAAAAGTGGAAAAATGTTCAAACTTTTGTTCAAATTCTATTGAATGATGATACAGAAATCGAGGGCAATTTCCATTTCGACAGATAAAGCCTGAGATTCTGAGATAAATTGAGTTGTTTTGAAGATTGTAGTACCTTAAGAAACATGTCTATGGCACGATAAACACCATCATGAGACTGTCTTGGGAAGATCGAAACCATTTCAGCAAGGGAGAGAAATTTGTGCAGAGGAAGATCAGGATCCCTTGATTTCTCTGCGAGGTATCCATCAATGATTTTCGCAACTGATGCTTTTGAAACATCAAATGATAATTCATCTTCTGAAGAAGGCAAATGGGTTTTCGTATAACGTTTCAAGAACTCCTCAACTAGGGTTTTCACCATATCCACATCATAAAGCAGAAGATCACCCACTGATGCCTCTTCCAGTTGCTCACCAATTCGGATCTTTAATCCGTCCTTGACCGTTTCTTTGCAGTCAAGACAAGCCGATGCTCGTAACAGCTTCATCAAGAAGCTGCAAGAAACACTGCCTTTCTCATCAGGAATCAGCCCTATGATTGTTTCAGCCAAAGATCGATACTTTGCGAAATCAGTGACTTGTACTGAGCCTATGCTAAAACCAGGAATCCTTCTTACAGCGTAGGCATTCAATGCTTCTCCAATAACATCAGATGAAACCTTAGTTCTTGCCTGTATTGTTGTGATCACCCGTGTATACAAATCAATGTGAAGATCACATAGATCTTCCACCCACCAGTCTTTTGGAACAGCCTGCAGTTTTCTTACTCCATCACTTCCATTCTCAAGCTTCTTCCTGTTGTATGTATAAGACCATTCAACTTTGGAGGTATCCATTGAAGCTTTGGAAGCAATGGAGTCAAGGGCACGGCTGATAAGCTTGAGTTCCTCAGAATATGGAGAAAGAGATTTCGTGGTTTGAAGCACAATGATGGAATCTTTCCAGCTATGGAAAATACTTGAGTTCAAGAATACTTCAATCTTGTAAATGAGATTGCTTTTCTCAACAGTCTCAAACATCTCCAAAAACTCAGCAGCACAACGAGCTGCAACTACGTTGTAGGCATTTAGGGTTACAGTCATGCCATAGCAGAACTTGGCACATATCTCAAAAGCAGCTGGACCACCAGGAACCTCAGGTATGTGGATCTCTTCATTTGAGGATGTGATGAGTTTTTGAAGGCGACCACTTTTCGACAGCAATGGAAACTGAAAAACAAGAACAGCCATTCATGGACCTTTCTAGTGAATTCATTAGGCAACAGTCCTAAAAGACAATATCAACATTACTGCGCCTTCTGCTCGAGCTCCAAAGAAGGGCTTTAATGGAGATTTTGAGAGTTCATACCTTATGCAGATAGAACTTCACATCGCCTATGATGACGACAACATCTGTTGCTAATTCAGTTGCCACATACCTATAAGAAAAACAAACACATTCAAGATTTAGACTAACAGAAAAGGAATGAGATGCATCTGCATAAGGGCCCAAAAGGAGATTATATCTGTTTTTTATAACAAAATATTCCTAACATTTCAGATTCAAAAGCTAATTCTTAGCTCTATGTACATATATTTGGCAATGATCCATACTTAAGGTGGAACAGAACTGTAAATGAAGACATACATCTATAGGCAGAGACAATATATAGTAAGAATGAGGGCATTATACACACCTCACATTGTCTCCCTCAGACTGAAATGAATCAGGTTTGGATCCAAGTTTCATAAACTTCATTTTCCACGACTCGATCGAAAACAGAACTAGCTGTAAACCTTTTGGAAAATCCAATAAGAAAGATCTACCAGAATCCCAATCTTAGGGAACTAAAGTCGAGGATAAGTTTCTTGGTAGCTGCAGACTGTTTCTCCAAAACCAAGATTTAGAATCTGGACGAAATGGTTGCCTCCTGCGTCAGTAACAGAGGCCGAGTAATCCGGAGGCCATTGTTTATGGAATCTCACAATCTCAAACACAAATCTTGAAACAAACCCATAAATTGTTCTTTTGGAGGAATTATATATTAACACTCCCCACTCGCTTGAAACTGACACCACCGCCCTTCCCACTCTTTTTCTCTTTTATCTATTCTTTTTTTTTTTCCAAAGTGCTTCACACATTCACAGACACAAACAAAACACACAAACATATGAAAGCTTTTTCCTTGTGGATGCCACCTCGTAATGTTCTCAAAGACCCTCCCACCTAGATTTAGATAACAGTGAAGACACCCGAATCCAATGTTTGCTTCTTTGTTGTGATGCCAAAGTGTTACTGCAAGTATTAAAAAAAAGGGAATTTCTTGGTATTAGTTGAAGAGACAAGAAGAATCAAATCTTTTTTGGATGTTTTCTAAAAGGATGGTGCTGCAGAGCAAAGAAGGAAACACCAGTGGGCAGATCAACTTTTCTCGATACAGGCAAAACATGAGAGGAACAACATTCATCCCTCTCTCTCTTTGATTCTTTTTTCAGTGGAATTTGCAAATCTCAAATATATATGTTATATTCTATAACCAGAAATTGATTCTATTTTCCGAGGTGCCTTCTTCAGCTCCTCAAAGACCTCTAAACTGAATTACCATTAATTGAAAATACATTATTCTATGGAACTTATAAACCGAAATTGCAAAAATCGCCTGCAAATGTTATAGAATCAGTGAAACCCTCATGAAATCAACAATTTCTGAGAAAAACACAACCAAGCATTTACCTTTTTCTTCCTCATAAGCAAGCTTCGATTTTTGGCTCTCTTAATCATTAGCAAGCAGAAATCTATTGGTAATATAATGAGTATAGACCTCTCTCTCTCTCTCCAATGGCCCAAAAGGCTAAAAAAGATGAAGAAAACCCCACAAATCACATACACCAAAAGCCTTTTCTTTATTCAAACGTATGAGCTGTTCCACATCTTAGAACATCCACCACAACCACCGTGAACAGATTACTTTTGCGGGTAGTAACAAACAAGTGATGTTAAAACCTTCTGTCTGAAGCAGAAGCGCCACGACCAAGAGACCCAGATGATAAAAAAGCCTCAAACTTTCATCTGCTTTTTCACGATCAAACAGTGACCCTTCATTAAACAGAAATCGAAACTTCTTTTTCTGATACCCCTTCCAAGAAAATGAAAAAATGAAAATGAAAAGACAAGTAAACAGAAAAGCAAAAGGCTCCAACGAAAGAGATAGCGGACGAACGTTTAATGTAATGTAAATCAATGGGTGTGAAGTGAAAGGTGTGAGCTTTTTTTTCTTTCTTTCTCTTTGTGTGTGCGTGAGTATTGTATATACGTCGCCTTGTAGAAATGCACGCGAACTCTGACAAAAGCACTAAGTTGAGTGCCTCCTTCTCCTTAGACAAACTCTCCTTCTTTTCAGGGTATGTTTGTTTGTTTCCTCAAAATTTAATATTTTTTCTCTCATTTGTGATGAATTAATAATGGGAAAAACCTTAAATTTTTCCTTAATTTAAAACTATAATTGCAAAACAAATTCTGATATCCATTATCACAAAATATTTTTCTATAAGCTTATCAAAATATTTAAAATGATACCTTTTTTTAAAATATTTGAAATCTACTATTTTTATAGAAATATCTATTTTGTAACATTTATCCACAATCTAAAAACTTCCTTCTATAATATCTATATAAAAATAGATATTTTTTTCTCTTTTTTTCCATAAGAGATAAACTTCTCTTTTCTTAAATTTTTTTAATTTCATCTATTAATGTTTTTTTAAGATTTACAAAAATTTATGATAAATATTTTGTATTTGAATTTTTTTATTGGTTTACTAGATACATATGAACCAAATATTATGCAAATATATTTCTAAAAATTAAATCCAAAATAGTTAAATAATAAATTATATATAAAACAATTAAAAAATATATAATTTGGTATGTTATGCCAATGGTTTTTACTATGAGTCTTTCAATTACATAATACATAAATAACCTCCATAAAATATTTTTTAAGCATAAAAGATCAATACCATGATCATCCAACCGAATATCAATGGTCAAGTTCGTGTAATGTTTATCAATTATTATGTTTAAAAGGAACAAAAAACTTCATCTCCTTTATAGTCATTGGTGTTCTTGGCGACAATGACGCATGATTCTCCTCCTCCTGTAGTTCAAGTTGTGTGCGTTACGACGATGATGATTTAGAAGGTGGATAACTTCTTAATGAAAAAGGTCTTGAAGATATTTCGAGGAACAAGCACATTTCGACGAAGAATTGGAAAAGTAAATTTTGGGTGATTTGGGGACCAATGGTATTGAAAATCGTTTCACGTTTATCAAGATGAGGTTTTGGTGGAACAGAAAGTTAGAGAGGATTTCGACCTAGGAAGACCATAATGGAGTTTTGGTTGATTCTGTTGAATATTAAGAGAAAAGAGAGAAAGAAGATGGGTCCAACAATTCACATGTTTTTATTGATTTGAATTTGTAATTATTATAATTGGTTTTTTTATGAATTGTCTATTGAATTGATACAAATTATTTATTATTTATATATATGTATTCAATTTTCTTATAATAATTAATTAAATAGTTAATTATACAAAATTTTATATAAGAAAAACTTATTAGAAAAACGAACCCAATTTACAAACACAAAAGAAAGTTCATTTTTCTTAGTATATATAAAATAAAACATTTCATGACATCTTTTATATTTTAAGGCAAAATTAGAATGAATTGTAATCATATTTACAAAATTTGAATTTTTAAAACCAATTTAAGTTATTTGTATTTGTTATCTCTTTATAGATATTGTAATGAATAAATTAAAAAAAAATATTTTCTTAATTAAAAACCAATAAATTTATTAAGTAAATTGAAATTTGATCAAATTCTCATGAATTATAACAATAGTAAATACAACTTTATTTATATTATAACTTTTTTAATGATAGTTTTTCTATAGTACAATCCAAACTTCCATAATTCGAGCTAGAAATTACAAATATTGCATAATTATAGATGAAATCTTATTAAAATGTAACATTTTTTTTAACTTCATTTGAAAATTTTAAAGTTTATTTCGAATATTTTGAAATTTAAAATTATTTTACATTTTTTTAATACAAATATATAATATTATATTTACTTAAAAATTTATTTTAATACATATATTTGTATTTTACGAAGATTCACGAAGATACATAACGAATTTGGTCATTTTTATTCATCTAAACATTCCTTCCATATTCGAGTCTAGCAAGTAATTTATTCCATAGATTTGATCTCTTCAATTGAAATGTGATATCATTTTGTCCGATTTCATGGTAATTTTGGTTTGTTAGAACGAAAATGTCATTTCATATGTTCGGTTGTAGAGATGTATAATGGATTCGTAAGTGTATAATTTTGATTTGTTAGAGCGCTTATTATTTCAATTTTGTTGTTTGATATTATATTCACCGTTCAAGATGAGTCAGAATCATTCCCAATTTAAGCTGCAGTGGTGATGGAGGAAAAAAAGGCGGGTGACATCAACAACCCGAAGTTAAGGACACATACCAGAAGAACGACCGCGAACATGCATATAAAAACAAGTATAGACAAAAATATATTAAAGGTTTGCATCATGCATCCATTTCTTCATTTTTTTTGTCTGTTGTCAAATCTCATTAATTCCGAGTGTTATATCGCTTTAGATTGGTCTCATGTACTTCGGATTTCAGTTGATTTCTGTTGTTGTTTATGTGAATCTTCCTTGCATTTGGTTCTATTATTCCTAATTTGAGAGTCTTAAGTTTATTAAAGCCCCCAATTGACATTATTTTCATGGGTGTTGAATAGATGCGAAAATGGCTTCCATTTTTTTTGCGTATTTGAGCTTTCTGCAGAATTTTTATGGTTTATTCTTTGGTTTATGTCGAGGTCTATGGATTTTTCCTTTTTTTCAAGTTTATAAAATTGGTGGTTTGGTTCTTCCATTGGATATAATGCTTCAATTAATTTATTTTACTTAGGCGGTTGTGATTAAATTCCAAAAGTAGTGGTATTGATGCTGAGTTTTACTTCATATGCTATCATTTTCTTTAACTGATATACTTTTTTCAATAATGACGTTTTTAGGTATGCATTTGGTGTGAATATTGGTTCTTTATGCATTTGGTGTTCAAAATATCTTGGTTTTTTACACTCGCAACAGATTTCATGTCATATGATAGGAATGTGTTGAAATATAACCCTCTATATTCTTAAATGTGATCTCTACTTTCAATCTCCTTCAGTTTTTGTTCCTTTTCCGTTATATATTTGTCTTTTAGATATATTCGGCTATGTTTGGAGGAGAGATCTTATATAAGGTACTACTAATTGATTGATGCTTCTATCTTCTTTTTGGTTGGTTATGTCACCATGTTTGTCTTTGTTTGGCCTTAGATACTATATAATAAAACTTATTCTAATTAACTACAAGAAATTTACGGTTTAGATACTGACAAATTCGTTCTTAATCCGTCCGTAAACGCGCTTCAAAAATAAATCCGTCTACAATTCGTCTGCAACATGTCCATAATTATGGACTGCAAGGCCGTCCGGAAAGCAACGGGAAACGCGACCAGGTCACGAACAAGAAACACCACGAATTTGCGGATGAGTCGCAGCCGTCCTTATATTGTGGATGGGTCGCGACCCGTCCTTAAATTTTGCGGACGACCGTCGGATGGGAGGGCCATCAAGAATTTTTTTGAAAAAAAAAATTAAGAATTTTAATTACGATTTATAAATTTAAAATTAATATTAATTAATTAGTTTTTTTACATCGTTAACGTATATTTACAAATTTGTTAGTGGTACTTCCGACTTATCATCGTCATAATCATTGTTTCCGCACGTATCCCAATTGACATTAGACATGTGTTCCTTCATCATTTTCAGCCACTGTTGACGTTCCTTTTGTGATCGTTCAACTTCCTTTTCTAATTTTGAATGTTATTTTTTCAATTTTTCTTGCATTCTAGAGACGATGTTTCGAAGTTCGTCTGTCGCTGCTTTTGCCTTGCCATTGGAGGAACTTGCATGTTGTGATGCCATTCCTCCAAGACCAAATATTCGACCTTTGTACGATGTTACTTGCTGCAAAATAAGTATTGAAATTTAATTAAAATTATAAATAACAATCTTTATTTTAAACTGTAGTTAATTTACGTCAAAATACATCTCGTTGTATTCTTCCTGAATTAGAGAAAGTTTTGTCCCGTCTTCTCTTGGCAAGATTTGGGGCACTTGTTCCGATATCATATTCTGAACATCATCGTGAACACGTTTTGCTCTTGCATCTACCCACGAACCATCGGATTTCTTCCCGTGTCCGTTCTAGTAATTCTATGTACGACGGTTCAGATCCTATCTATTTTCGTCTAAAACAAATTTAAAATATATGTTTTTAATATTAAGCAAAGGTCAATCGTATAAAAACTTTTAAAAATTAAAAACCTTACCAAATCTTCGTAAACTTCCGCGAAGGAGCGGAAACCAACAGTATGTGCACTCATTCTATATCCATCTCTATCGGAACAACATGATTGACTAGTCGTAGGGGTGGGCATTTTGGGTTTCGGGACGGGTTCCTCGGGTTCGGGTTCCTCAGGTTTTAAAAAAATTGAACCCATAAAAACCCATTTGGTTTTCAGGACGGGTTCCTCGGGTTTCGGGTTGGGTTCGGGTTGTGCGGGTTTTGAAATATTGAACCCAAAAAACCCGAATTGTGTTCGGGTTCCTCCGGATTCTTCGGGTTTTCAATGGGTAATTCGGATTTTCAATGGGTAATTCAGGTTTAAAACATGTATTTCAGGTTCCAAATTTAACATACAACAAATTAAAAAATACTATGCTAAAAATCCATAAACAACAATACCAAGTAAAAATTTCAAAAAAATTCCAAATAAAAAATCCGTAAATTCAATTCATTTGTTCTTGTTCTTGAAGAAAGGGAGGGAGGGAAACTTAGGGTTTTTTTGTTTTCGGGTTCCTCGGGTTCCTTGGGTTCTCCCGGACCGACCCAAACCCATTCGGGTTCCAGATTGAGAACCCATATGGGTTTTAGACAGAACCCGTTTATCTCGCGGATTGGGTTTTTCGGGTTGGGTCGGTTCGGGTTTGTCCGGGTAACCCGAAACCCCACCCCTAACTAGTCGCTTGCTTCTCTCCTTAAAACTTGAATAATCGTAATAGGCGCATATATGTTCCCAGAAATGATATGCCATCCAAACGGGTTTGCTTTTTTTTTCTCTCGATCTCTTTTGTAATCATTTACGAGAGCTTTGAGTCGAACTCCCGCAATCCGTTCGAATTCAAACTTTACCAATCAAATAATTTTAGGGTTTCAATAAAATTTTTTCTGAAAAATAATCGAATAATTATTTTATTGAAATATCATTTAAATTTTAATGAAAATAAATATTAGTAAAAACGTACCACGAAAGATTTCCACCACCGTCACTCGATATCGGAATCGGTCCGCCTCCAACTATAACATGGACGATCATAATCAGCTTTCATCGTCTTTGTTATGTGACGAGAAAACTGATCGTAGCCAAACTTATACAAAAATAAGTTAAATTAACACTTAATTAAATAAATATTTACAAAGTTAAATTTAAATTTAGTGTTACGTACAATTGTGTGCCGTCTTCATAGACTTGGATCTAAACGAAAAAATTTATGTCTTTCCTCATCCATCGATAAAAGTTCTTCCACCGTTGATTCGTGATGCACCGGAGACTCGTGATGGATCCTTGGCTCGATCGGTCGTGGCATCCGTTGATAAAATTGATACGACATATATTGTGTCGATCCAGTGTTTGGAAATAAATTCGGATTCACAAAAATCCGAAAATACAATATCGAATTGTCTTGTGTGTTGTGGAGGAGATGGACCTTTGACATTTTCCTCTGAGGTTGAACGGTTTCTCATGTTACGGCCTCTTTCAACGTGACGAGACATACTAAAATTTTAAATTAAAATATTATATCAAGTTTTAATTCAATATTTATTTTAAAAAATTTTAATTTTAAATTAAACTTAAATTGAGTGTAATATAATTTCAAAAATACATATAATTTAATATGTGTTTTGTGACCTAAACAAGAACATATAACTTAATATATGTTTGTTAACCTTAACAAGAACATTGAACTTAATATATATGCTATTAAACTAAACTAATCAAATTTCTTGTACACATTTCAACAAACATCTAACCTACACATTCCAAATCTAACTAAAATTATTACAAACTTAACTAAATTTAATCTAATATAAATTTAGCTAAACTGTAACTATATATAAATTTAAGTTAATTTTAACTTAAAGTAAATTTAAACTATAACTTAAACTACACATTCCACAATTATAACAACTAAAACTTAATTTATCCTTCCGGTGATGATGACGGTTACTGGCGGCGGACTGGTGATGGACGGACGAACGGACTGGCGGCGGACGGTCGGTGGCGGGACGGGTTCACTCACAGATGGCCGACAAAGGGACGGGTTCACTCACGGATGGTCGGCGGCGAGATGAGTTCACAGATGGCTCACGGGTTCACAGACAGCCAGAAACGGATGACTCACGGATGGGGACGAACGGACGGCCGACGCAGGTGACGGACAGACGATGACTCATAAGGGACGGATGGCAAGAGCAAAACAATGGTTGGGCAAGGAGAATGAGTCATGACCGAGAAATTTATAGACATTTATGGACGGAACGAGACTTTCGTTCGCAATCACAGACGGTAACGGGATGTGCCCACAAATCGTCCGCAATTACGGATGCATACAGGACTGACATCCATAAATTATGGGCGGCTTGCGGACGTGTCCCGTTCCCGTCCGAGATTACGGACGGAGTTCCGTTGCGTCCGTAAATTATGGACGTCAGTCGGATGCGTCCCGCTTATGTCCGTGATTGCGGATGACTTGCAGACGATTTTCTGCGTCCGTCCGTAGTTTGACACCCATCTGCAATTTGAGGGATGAGACCAAGGTATGGGAACCGATCGAAGGAGAAAACCGAGGGACGGGATGGAACCGAGAGACGGGAACCGACCGAGGGACGAGAACATATTGAGGGAGGAGGACCGACCGAGGGACGAGAACTTATAACAATTAATAAAAACTTATATTCCATCGATTCAATAACGAAATTAACAATTCAATAACAATTCTTTTATTATTTTGAAATCCCGATAACAAGTTAACATGGATCATCTTCAGTGTAACATAACTCTTCCGTCGATTCTTGTATTTCTGATTCAAATCTTCTTCTTCCTCATTTTCTTCTATCCCTTCATCTTCATTTGTTTCAATTTCTTCGACTTCACCATGCGCCATTGTTTCAACAGTAACTTCATTAATAGCAATAATTTCGGTGGTTTTTTTTGCATGCTTAATTGTTGTTCTTCTATGTTGTAGATAAATTTACCCCTTGAAGGTATCTTCATTCCGAAATGCCAACCTGAAGATCGTCTCATATGTGGATAGGAAATGTAACAAACTTGACCGACTTGTGACACAAGAATAAAAGGCTCGTATTTTGCATATCTTCGTGTAGAGTTAACTTCTATGACACCTAAATTGTTTATTCTTGTTTTGCGACTACTTATTGGATCGAACCAATCGCATCAAAATAACATCACTCTTAGACAGACATAACCTACAAAAATGGTAGATATAAGTCAAAATATTCTAAAATATCATACGTCGTATGGATACGAAATTTTTTGGATTAGTAATGATACCTGGATATTCCAATTGCAAAATTTCTTTCAAAATCCCAAAAAATCTGGTTCGTCGATCGATTCACAATAGCTTTCACCTTTCACACATACACCATAGTTCATAATTGAATTTAATTTTCCGTTTTCGTAAGTAAGAAAGATCTAACCACATGAAAATACATTGGTCAACTCGTAACTTTTACAATTGGTCCTTTAACAAGATTTTGTAGCCACAACGGGTGATTACCGATCTTAATCTGCATTATAGAGGAAACAATCGTCGACAAAGCGTCAGAATATTATATAAAAATAATTTATTAATATTTTTAATCTATCATTTACTTATATATTGTCTTATCCATGTAGAGAAAACTCTTTCTTTAAGTTCCTGGAGTTGAGATTCATAAATATTTCACATATGTATTCTTCAATATATCATCAAATATAGGAGCAGGTGAAGGAGTTTAGATTATGCGGAATATTTAGCATATACTACTGTGATTGGCGAAATCAATTGGTATCAATTGGTTCCTGATTATACGTGATGTATCATTTTTCTTCTGTAGCTTTGTTTCTCCTTATATGTATTCTTGCAATATCAATGAATAAGGCACGTTGGAATTCACATATTTGGCATGGTATCAGAGCAAACCGCTTTTTACCGTCGAACGTGAAATGATTTCCTTCAGAGTTATATGGAGCAGCACCCACGGTGGTTATAGGAGGCAATGTTGCGGAAGATAATGTTGTGGGAGGCGATGCACCTGTGTTTAGAGCAGCTGCGGAAGGCGCTGCGGGAATGAGAACAACTGCGGAAGGCATTGCTGGAGTGAGAAGATGAGAAATCTATGTCTATTCTCTATACTATTTTCATCTGTCTAAAGGCCCGGACACCGTCAAAACCTCGGTGTAGTTGAAGGGGGATAACAACTATGCAAAGTGGGCGACCCATATCAAGCACACGCTTAGGTCGAATGCAAAATCGGCTTCATTGATGGATCGATAACGAAGCCGTAGGTTGGAGAGGTTGAATATGGTGAATGGGGCTTGGTCATTCCATGCTTGTCGAGTGGTTGTTCAATACACTTCACCCGCATATTTGAGCTTCAGTCTCGATTACTGATGATGTTCGAGATCATTAGGAGGACTTGAGTCTGTTGAGTCTGACCATAGGAAGGCAGTTTAAGCTAATTCAGCTCAAGCGATGGAGTTCACACAGAAAAATTGACTGGTTTGGAGCGCAGCAGCATGCCCGGGTTTAACGATGAGCAATGGAATACTTTGTTGAACTTGCTTAGTCTCAAAGGTTTGAGAGCAGATGAACGCCACTCGGGTAAGACAAGAATATCCGATATTTTGCTTGATTCTGGTGCTTCACATCACATGACTCGAGACATTACACTTTTATCTCAAATATCTGATTTTATTCCTTGTCATGTTCGATTACCTAATGGACAACATACTATCGTTGTTCAATGAGGTGTTGTGTATTTAGGGAATGGTTTATGTATGGAGAATGTTTTGTTTGTGCCGAGATTGGAACTCACATTGATCTCGGTGTCTAAGTTGATGCGACAACATGATTGTGTCCTCACTTTTACAGATCGGTTTTGTGCCATACAAGACGGTATGACGAAGACCCTGATTGAAGCAGCTGAAGAAGATCAAGGATTTTACAAGTTCCGAGGGATTGTCAATGTGTGTGCGAATCATGTCTCTCAGCTGTCGATGAAGGAACTGTGGCATTATTGTCTCGGACACCCTTTAGATCGCGTTATGTCATTGTTAGCAGATTCAATTGGTTTTGAGAAAAGCTCGAACACTAAAGACCCATGTGATGCTTGTTCTAGAGCAAAACAAACTCGTTCATATTTTTTGTAAAGTTATAATAAAGTAGAACATTATTTTGATTTAGTACATAGTGATGTGTGGGGTTCGTACAACATGCTTTCTTCTTGAGGTGCTACCTATTTTTTGATAATAGTCGACGATCATTCGCGTTTAGTATGGGTTTATTTGATGCAAAAGAAAATCTGAAGTGAAAACTATAGTCTCAAACTGTTGTGCCATGGTTGCTCATCAATTCGATACACATGAAAGATGTTTAGAACCATCAATGAAATGGAATTTGTTGGTTTGAGTTCGTACTTTGCAGCAAATGGAATTGTACATCAGACTTCTTGTCCGTATACGCCGCAACAAAATGGACGGGTAGAACATCGTCATCGACATATACTCTACATTGCTCAAGCATTGATGTTTCAAACGGCTTTACCAAAGGAACTTTGGGGTGAATGTGTGTTGGCGGCTCCGTTATTGATTAATAGGACACCTTCGATTTTGTTGGGAGGCAAGACACCATTCAAAGTTCTTCACAACAAGGCTCCGAGTTATGAACATCTAAGGGTGGTGGGTTATCTGTGTTATGCACATCGAGGTAAACGTATTTTAGATAAATTTGCTCAACGAGGCCAGCATTGCTTTTTTGTTGGTTTTCCGTTCATTCAAAAGGGGTGGAAAGTCTACGACTTGGAGACAAAGGAGATCTTTGTTATTCAGCATGTGGTGTTTCATGAGCACATATTTCCGTTTCGGACTGTTGCTCCCTCGGACACTATCTCACCATAGATTACATCCTCGTATCAGGCGACATTTGATCCTCTACTCGAAAACTTATCGATTTTTGAACCCTTGCCTGCATCCTATGTTTCAAACGTGGGAAACAGAGACGTCTTACCTGAGTGCCCTGTTTCAGACACGAGAAACAAAGTTGCAAACCTTGTGCCGAACACGAGTCCATCTATTCTGACGCACGATGATGGTAAGTCCTCTTCCAGATTTGATTCCAAATCGAACCATTGAAACTGCATTAGCAACTTCTCGATCGTCATGCACACGTACACCATCCGTCATACTGTGAGACTATGTGATGTATTCAGTCCAGTGTTCAGACGATCCCAAAATTCTCGTCCCGAAAAATCCCAGAAATATGATAGGTTCGTCATAGTATCCTATTTCTAATTTATGTTGCATGCTCTCATTTCTCAGCCCGACATTCTGCATTCCTAGCGGCCATTACTTTGACTACTGAGCCCCGATCTTTTTCCGAAGCATCTCGATCTCATGTATGGAATGGGGCTATGAAAACTGAGCTCACAACATTGGAGGTTAATCAGACCTGGACCCTTACTCGATTGCCTATAGGAAAGATTTCCATTAGATGCACAAGGATTTTTAAGGTCAAATACAAATCTGATGGTTCGGTGGAGTGATATAAGGCACGGTTGGTGGTTCTTGGCAATAGACAACAAGAAGATAAAGACTTTGATGAAACCTTCGTGCTAGTTGCTAAAATGCCCACAATTTGATTGTTTCTCTCGATAGCAGTTGTCCGTGGTTGGATAGTGCACCAGATAGATGTGCACAACGCCGTCCTGCATTGCGATTTATCCGAGGATGTTAACATGAAATTACCACTTGGACTCTTGACCTCTGACAAACCTCTGGTGTGTAAGTTGAACAAATCCTTGTATGGGCTTTGACAAGCGTCGAGGTGTTGGTTTGCTAAGCTGACTAATGTGTTGTTATGGTACGGTTTTCGTCAGTCAAGGTCTGATTATTCTTTGTTTGTCTTCACCAAGGGTGATATAGCTTTGTACGTTCTGGTGAATATGGACGATTTTCTCATTGAAGGAAATAGCAAGGTAGCGGTTGATGCTTTTAAAACATATTTGCACGATTGCTTTCACATGAAAGACTTGGGATCTTTGAAATATTTTCTTAGAATCGAAGTGATTTGGAACAAAGAGGGTATCTATTTATCACAAAGGTACGTCTTGGACATTGTTGCCGAGTGTGGTATTCTGATGCAAAACTAGTTGGATTCCCAATCGAACAGAACCACAAACTCTCGGTATCCACAAGCATGTTTCATCGGGAACCCGAGCGTAATAGACGATTGGTTAAGAGACTGGTTTATCTATCTTTTACCTAGATTAATTTAAGTTATGCCGTCCATGTCTTGGCCCAATTTATGCATCAACTGCGCAATGATCCCCGGCTTGCAACTTTATGGGTGGTGTAGTACTTGAAAGTAACACTGGTCAGGGAATCATACTTCAGGCAGATAGTGACTTGCGTCTTATCAGCTATTGCGACTCGGACTATGCAACATATCCGAAGACTCGTCGCCCAGTCAGTAGGCATATTGTGCTTCTCAGGAATTTCCCAATTGCGTGGAAGGCGAAGAAGCAACAAACAGTTTCATGTTCTTCGACGGAGGTGGAGTACCGATCCATGGCGGTGCTCACGTGCGAACTAAAATGGCTAAAGTATTTGCTTCATTTCATGGGTTTTCAACATTCTCCACCAATGAAGATGTTCTAAGATAATCAAGCCACAATGCATATCGCGGCAAATCTCGTGTTTCACGAGAGAATGAAACACATTGAGGTGGACTGTCACTTCATTAGAGACAAGCTTCTGTGAGGAGTAATATGCACAGCTTATGTTTGTTCTGCAGAACAACTCGCATACATATTTACTAAGACCTTAGACCTTCATCCTTTTATTTACTTACGCTCCAAGTTGGACATTCGAGATCTTCATGCTCCAATTTAAGGGAACGTATTACGGTGAATATGGGAGCAGATCAAAGAGCTTAGATTATGGAGAATATTTAGCATATATTACTATGATTGACGAAATCAATTGGTATCAACTGGTTCCTGATTCTACGTTATTAATCATTTTCATTTTATAGCTTTGTTTCTGTTTATATGTATTTTTGCAATATCAATAAATAAGGCACGTTGGAATTCACTGACAATATTTAATACATAAAATAAAGAAATTTGATATATGTTAAAACTTTTCTACTAAAAAGAATACTATTTCTTAACATTGAGTTTAATTTTTCATGTCCATTGAAGACATACACTAATCAAATTCATTTACAAGGTTCATATGCATGTAATATAGTTATAAACGTTTGTCTATTCTCGTTGATGTAGTTTATTGGAAAAGTGAGGGTTTAAAATCTAAAATTATAAATGTCTATTTTATATTGAATTTATGTGTAATTTAATTATAAATTACTTGATTTTACAATTTAATATACTAATAGATCTGAAGATTTACTTTATACACTCCAAGACCAAAATTTCAAGTGGAGTCACAGATAATGGCTATAGGTTTTATAAAAAAAATAATTATAAACATTTGTGTAGGCAAAGAAGAACTCGAAGTCCAAAGGTTGAAGTGCATGTGGCAGCCAATAAGAATGCAATGTGTTTTTATATTCATTAAATTATCACGTGGACGTATCTAAATCACATTATCCAATAGATTTTTCATATATTTTGAGACAAATTTTATGAATTATATAATTACTATGTATCTTTATATTTAAATTCGAGTAATATTAATTTTTGTAAACAAAAATTTACATTTGAAATAATTTTTTATATCATTAATAATTGAATTTACGTATTGGATTTATTAACAGAATTCTCCTATGTTTGCATTGGTTTAAATAAATATATAGATATTCTCCGCGAGATTTGTAATATTCAAATTTGAATTCATTTTGCATGGATAATGATATTATCACTTAAAATCCGACATGCAAAATCACGTCGTATTTTTTAGCACATTTTAATGTTGTTTGTCATATAATAAACAGTATCCGAAATTTCCAACAGTATAATTTTGGTACAAAGATGTCCAAGAATTTTAAGATAAAAAAAAGTGAATACTTATATTATATATTTTGTATAACATATACTCTTTAATCTTCTATGAAAAATGGAAATATCTAGGAGTGTAAAATGAGCTATTGGCTCGCGAGTCACCTCTAATTCGGATCATATTTGAACGAGTCGAACTTGGTATTTTTTAGTTTGTTTATAAACGAGTTCACGAGTAACAATGTACTGGACGATCCGCAATGAGATTGCTACATGGATTGTTATATGAGTATCATAGCAGTTCTCATAGTGATTATGGTGCGGGGTAGCGCCCCATCAGCGAAAATTTTTCTCAAAATTTTCACTTTCCCTCCGTGGAAAAACATCATCGAAAATCAATCATATCAATTTTATATGAATTTTCCATGTTTCTTACTTTCCCGATTCTTCATGCATATCACATATTCAATCATATCGATTTGATGGGAATTTTACATATTTATTACTTTCCCGATTCTTCAAATAATATGTTTCCAATGGTTAGGAGATGATCCAATTTTTTCGTTCCATTATTGAGCAATCGCAGTTGCTTTTCTTAGGGTTGTAAAATGAGATGCTAGCTCACGAACCAGCTCTAGCTTGGATCATAATTGAGGGGGTCAAATTGGGTATTTTCCACCTTGTTTAAAAAATGAGCGAACGAGCTGAGCCAAAAACGAATTAACTCTTAGGTGAACTAGCTGGCAAGCTAGCTCGTGAGCTGAGTAAAAAACATATATTTTTCTATTTTTACATATTATACATATTCTTTGCATCTATGAAATATTATTTAAGGAGAAAATAATATATTATGTACATAAAATATTAATATTATTTTCTCATTTATTCCAAATTTATATAATTTTATTAACAAATAAAGAAAAAAATATTTTAATAACTATTATAAAAATATGTTTATATATTCGATATTTTATTTAGTTTTTGATAGATTTATTTTCTAATTAGTATTTTTTTATATATTTAATAATGTATTCAAATTACTGTTTTTATATTTAATATATTTATTTGATTTGTCGAAGAAAATATATAATATTAATATATTATAATTCTTTTAACTTAAATAGTCTAACTCACGAGCCAACTCGTTTTTAGATGAGCTAAAGGCGAGCTAAACTGAACTGAGATTTTCTAGCTCGTTTTGAAAACGAACCGAGCTGAACCAGCTCATTTGTTGGCAAGCTCATAGCGAGCCTAGTCGAGCCGAGGCGAGCCAACTAATTTTAAACCCCTAGAAGTATCCATCATCAACTTTTCAAAACGATCATGTGTATAGAATAATATGCATATTAATTTATTATAAAATCTAAAAATTTCAAAATTCTCAAATAAAAAATCAAAATATTTTGAAAATGTTAAAGACAAACACATATAGGGGAAATATAAAAATAAGAAAATATGTTTCACTGAACTATTGTTTTGTATTCATGTATCAATCTCCAAGTACACTTGTTTTGTCTTACAATGCATTCGAAAATACCGTAGTTAACCTCCCTAAATTAGATCATGAATATGAAAACCTAAGTTCAAAAAACACGCGTTCTACCAATGCTTGCAATCCCTACCACACACTCAAGTAAGTCCCTAAGAGTCTATCTCACAATCTACTCAATGCTTGATAACTCTTCCAAGCTTCCACCATCTTCCTTTTATAGGGATCGTTTTTAACTGCAGTTGCCGAAAAACCAGGAACACTTTATCCGAAATTTTAGTCCACCAAGTAGTTTCATGACCAAGTCAAATTCAATAAACTCTCAGCAACATTTGATAAAGTTCACTCCCTAAAACTCTCAACAACCTTTGATTAAGTCTATTCTCCAAGACTCTCGACAACTTGAAACAAACACATAACAACGTTCCTAATTAAATATTTCAAACATTAACAATCTTCCCCTTTGAATTTCTAATCATGCAAACATAAACTTGTGCATAAAATTTAAGAACATTAGTCAAGCACAATCATAGTCAAGCACAATTATCACAAGTCGTTAGGTCATTCATTTCGTCATGCTTTGATCACCATATATCCAACGCTAGAACCTCTATTTTCTCCTCATGTTTGTGTGATCAGATATTCAAAATCAATAAAAAATAGTCACACATATAAAATAAACCAATTTAAATACCGATCATTGGTTTTTCTTGCATAGAGTTCTACAACTTGATGTTCTTCCATATCTTTTCGTTATTTTTATTTCTTTTGTCCCTAAAAAATGTTCAACAGCCCGTTCTTTTTAAACTACATTTAACAAAATCAAGGGCAAATATATAAGAGAAACAAGAATCAGTTTTAGAGTTACATTTTTCGTTTGAGTGTATTTAATTTATCATCAGATTCACTCACCATTCTTTAATACACTTGTAAGTCAACTTTTTTTAATTATTTTTCTCTCCTTTTTCTCTTCTTTTTATCTTCTTTTTCTTTGCATTTTTTTCTTTTTGTCTGTTTTCTGCTTCTAGGATGTTGTTTAGACAAACTTTTCTCATGTAACACATTCATAGGCTACCTTTTCGTAGAGTCAGGACTAATAAACATAATTGGTTAGGGCTCACAAATTCTTAGTGATCATTCCAAACACGCATAGTGGTCCAAATTGAGGGGTTTTTGTGAAGATGTCATTTAGTTGACGATCGATAGAAACATATCAAATTCTCAGTGATCATTCCAAACACGCATAGTGATCCAAATTGAGGGGTTCTTGTGAAGATGTCATTTAGTTGACGATCGATAGGAACATATTCAATTTTTGTTTGTATTATTTTAACCTTTCCAAAAAAATAATTCATTCTAACTTGTTTAACTACCTGAAATGGTTTGCACACATCAAAATTATCAAGATTTAGTTTAGGAATACCTGAAAGAATACACTTTCCGTTAGAATTCATGATACGACTTTCATTTTGTGTAAATTATACTTTATAATCACTGTCACACAATTGACTAATGCTAATAAAATTAGCAGTCAAGCCTTTCACATAATGAACGTTGTTTAACATGGGTTGTTCAGGAATTTGTAGTTCTCCTTGTCTATTGATTTTTCCTTTATTCCCATCACCAAATTTAACATTTCCAGCATTCACTCTTTCATTAAAATTTGATAGAACTTATTTATTCCTTGTCATGTGTTTAAAACATCCACTATCAAAGTACCAAGTATGAGATTTATCATTTTGAGTAGAAATGTAAGCAACTTTGCATTGAAGATCACTTTTTCTTACCAAATCTTTTTCAATTTTGAGTTTAGA
Source organism: Gynandropsis gynandra (assembly GCA_036759665.1). NCBI lineage: Eukaryota > Viridiplantae > Streptophyta > Magnoliopsida > Brassicales > Cleomaceae > Gynandropsis > Gynandropsis gynandra. The sequence goes on from CM071868.1 coordinate 40,524,725, forward strand.
ATACTTACCTGGACCATCTCTCAATTTTTTAAAACACTTATATTGCTTATGTCCCCAGATTCCGCAATAATAACATCTGACACTGTTACTTTGGTGAAGATCAACTTTAATTCGAGGTGTTTTTCTAATTAAACCATGTATGCCTAAATGCGAGTAACTTTATTTCCATTTGATGTAAACTTCATTTTAAACTTTTTCTTGCTTTCAACGTATCCAATTCAATGATGATTGGAAATCTTTATTTACCATAGCTAACAAATAATCAAGTTAATTTCATTCGTAAGCATCTTCACTTGCTTGTCTATTTTCTCAAGTTGTCTCTTAGTCATTACAACTTCTTCTTTCTAAATTAAAGTCTTCTGGATTTGTCGAGGTTGTTTTTCTAACTTCTCATTGGATTTGACTAACTCTATGTTAAGCTTGCTCATGTTAGCCATTCATCGTAAATGGTTTCCGTATTTACATCATTATCACGCTATCTCCTTCTTTTTTCATCTTGTCTTTGTCTTGATCAATTATTCCAATGAATGCCATAAAATTTGCATTTCCTTCTTCACTGCTTTCATCAGATTCTGAACTTGAATCTACACATTCAATTCTAGTGCGTCCAAATCCTTTACAATTGTAACATTGGATTTCTCATAAATTCTTCAATACACTTTCTCTTTTTAGAATGTTTGAACACTCAGATTTGATATGTCTAAATCCCTTACATTCGTGATATTGTGCTCTCGATTTTCCTTATTTTCTCGATACATTCTCTTCAATATTTGTGTGTGTAATTTCAATTCGCTTCTTCATTAATTTCCTAAATTTCTTGGCTAACAATATCACATTTTCTTCCAAGTTATTAATCCTTAAACTTTCTTCTGTTTCTTGGAGAATAATTCCTTTGTCCATATCCTTGTTGGTAGCATCTTGTTCAAGTTCATGCTCTAATTCATATGCAGCAATAATTCCAACAATTTCTTTGAAAATCAGTGTATCGATATTTAGAGACATATTCATCACGGCCTTCTGAGCATGAAACTCTTTTGGTAATCACCTTAAAAGTTTGTTTACCAAAATTTTATCTTCCTATGTTTGACCAAGTACACTTGCCTTATTTGCAAGTGCATTCATTTTTCCATTGAATTCTTTTACACGTTCGTATTCATTTATCTCTAATTTTTCAAACTGATGTTCTAAGATATCAAGATGAGTTCTTTTAAAATTTGAGGTACCTTCATGAATGGTCTCTAATGTGTCTCATGATTCTTTTGCAGATTCATATCCTTGAATTTGTTTGAACTCATTAATGTCCATGGATGCAAAAATTGCTCCAAGTGCTTTAGCGTTGTAAGTTGAATTTTGTTTCTCGTTGGGCATCCACTAATTAGATGGTGTCTCCTTCGAATTTCCATGTTCATCGATCACCATGGGTGGACTCCATCCATTCTTCACAACACTCCATGCATCCTCGCCAATCCCTCTGATATTTGCACGAATTTTCACTTTCCAATATCCATAATTTGATGCATTGAGCATAATCGACCTTCCAAAAAATACATATCTCTTGGAATTTCCATGTTGTCTTTAGGATCTCACACCAAACAATAGATAGAATATCTAGCTTTGGTGACATGCTCTGATACCAATTGAAAATGTTAGAGATAACATATATAGTGGAAATATAAAAATGAGAAAATTTGTTTCACCAAACTATTGTTTTTTATTCATGTATCAATATCCAAACTTGCTTCGTCTTACAATGCATTCGAGAATACCGTAGTTAATTTCCCATGAATTAGACCATGAATATGAAAATCTAAGTTCAAAAAACACACGATTTACCAGTGCTAGTAATTCCTGCCACACACTCAAGAACCTCTCAAAGGATTTTTTAGTCCCTAAGAGTATATCTCATAATCTACATAATGCTTGATGACTCTTCCAAGCTTCCACCATATTCCTTTTATAGAGGTCATTTTCAACTGCATTTGCCGAAAAACCAGGAACGTCTTATCTGAAGTTTCAGTCCACCAAGTTGTTTTATGATCAAGTCGAATTCAATAAACTCTCAATAACATTTGATAAAGTTCACTCCCCAAGACTCTCAAGAACCTTTGCTTAAGTTCATTCCCCAAGACTCTCAACAACTTGAAGCAAACACACAATAAATTTTCTAATTAAATGATATTTCAAACATTAACATATTTGAAATATCATTAAAATATACCGAAAATAGAGATAAAAATATTTATAGAGAAAAATACAACTTAACCATTAAACTTATTTAGATAAAATTTTGAGTATTGTGTATTTTGTATTCTACAAATGAAAAATGGCACGGCCCAATAGACCCATTTAATGTAATTGTATTAACTTAAACATTAGGTTAATATAATTATAAAAAAAAAACTTTTTGCTGCACATTACTGATGAACGAGAAAGAGATGAAGAAAAAAAAGAAAAAAAGGAGGAAGAAGAAGAAAACAAAAAAGGAAGAAGGAAATAAATTTATATTCATTGATTTCGTCTTAAGGATTATGTGAAATCCTAAATTATTCCTTTTTGTTGTTGTCAATCAATTTGAAGATTTACTTTATTGAGATTAATTATTTGAATGAATCTATCATATGAAAAACTTAATTTGTATCGTAGTTACCAATGAAAGTTTGTATGAATTCAAATTACCACCAAGAGAAAACCACATTGATTTTTCACCACTGTATAAAGTAAATTGTTTTATTTACGTTTTTGTATGTTCAACAACAAGTACTTATCACCCAAATACATTTGAACACGCTCGAAATACACCTCACTGTCCTGAGTTATTTTCAGACTGTACCCAACCGTAAAAATCACAATTCACTCCCCTTTAGTACAATACACCCCACATGTATGAACCTTACAGATGAGTCTCTCACTCACCAACCCAACATACTTAATTGTATCGAATTTATGAACACGTTAGGCTTAACTATTTTGTTTTTTATGCGTATGAATGCATTTTGCTTTTCTTACTCTCTCTTGAGTTATGCCTCTTGTTGATCTGCTCCTCACTTTTAAATAGGTATTCCATCATATCTATCTTGTTGTTTGTTGCCTTATTTTAAAGATAACCTATTCTCTTGTGGTATGTTCTTTGACTTGCTATATTTTAGGTCAATGTTGTTGACTTGTTCAAACTTTTAGTTTTGATCTTGATCCTTATGATTGTTTGATTCAATCCTTGTGCTTACTGACTTAATCCTTGCATTCTAACAATCTTCTCCTTTTTTTACTTTATGCTCAAACAAAACATTCAATCAACATTTAGCATGAGCATAAGAGGTTCAAAACACACAATCAAGTCAGCATAACAATTTGAACTGTAGTTCAAAACACTTTCTCTAGACTAATCAGATTTTCGAAAATTTCTATTGTTCCACGTGATGACCCAGCTATCATTTTCCATTTATCTTTACCCTTTTCTCCCCCTATTTTTTTAGCATAAATTCAAAAATGTTAGAGCATTCATGCACAAGATCACTCAAGATAAGATAGAGAAGAGAAAACACTACGATGAAGGGTCTTGATATACACTTTCAACTGCTCTTGCAGTTTGTTGAGCTCTTCCTTCATTGCATCAATCTTCTTGATGATCTACAGGATGACTTTTTTTAAGATCATCTTTCCCATAATATGATCATTTTTTGTCACAAAATTTCCAAAATACCACCTTAACCTAATCATTTCCTTTAAGATCAAATAGACTCAAAGCAAACAAGATGAGACTTATACACAATTGAGTATATTAATCAAATTTCAGCAAATTCTTTTTTTATGTTACTCTATGAGCTCAGAAAACATTAGAATAATCTATTTTTCAAAGAACAAAGATCGTCATTTCAACTATACTTGACCGAATATACTCAGAGATCTGACTAACCATTCAAGTGCACCTCAACCTCTTGATAATACAGCTGCTCTTCTTTTTAAACGAGTCTTTTTCACTTTACTCATTTTTCCATTCTTTTTAGTATCGTCATCATTCTTTTAGTTTTTCTTTCCATTGTTAGTATTCTATACTTCTAGGACATTAGAGTTTTTATTAACCCATGTCCATAGCTAATCCCACCACTTAGACCTAGGTTACCTCATTTGATATACTCATATGATGTATATCACAGTGGAGTAGACATGTTATCATGTACCTTTAGGACGTCGAAGTTGATTAGTTGTCTCACCACTTAGTATCCTATAAATAATATATAGCGTACTCTGTAGTTCTTTTAACATATTTTATTATGTGTTTAATTTCCATCAAGTGCGTCTTCTTTGGTTTTGCTTGATATCGTGCACATATCCCTACAATTAATGCTAAGTCATGTCTGCTTGTTGTTAAGTACAATAGACTTCCAATCATACTCCTGATAATTTGACATCAACATCTTCACCATCTGTATTCTAGGTGAGTTTTGTTGTTGTGGACATTGGCATGTTTGTTGGCTTGCAGTTTTCCAATTCAAAATGTTTGACAAGATCTCTTGCATACTTACTCTATGAGATTAAAATACCATCATCCATTTGCTTGACCTACAATCCAAGGAAAAGTTTCAATTCCCCAACCATGCTCATTTCGAACTCATTTGTCATGGTTTCAACAAACCAATCCAATTTATCATGTGAAGTATACCCAAAAACAATGTCAACAACATAAATTTTTATAATATGAATGAACAAAGTTTTGTCTACTTCCCCTCTTTTGTATTCCTTTTCAAGAAGAAATTCTGTGAGCCTATCATACCATGATTTTGGTGCTTGTTTTAATTCATAAAGTGATTTATTAAGCTTGTACACATGACTCGTTTTATGTGGATCATTGAACATCTTTGGTTGTTCCACATAGACTTCTTCTTGAAGAACACCATTGAGAAATGTACTTTTTACATCCATCTAAAAAAGATTAAATCCAAAAAAATAAGTAATTTCAAGTAACAAACGAATAGATTCTAGATGAACAATGGGTGCAAAAGTTTCAACAAAATCTATGGCTTCCACTTGCGTATTCTATTGTGCTACTAGCCTAGCTTTATTCTTCATTATAATTCCTTCTTCATTCATTTTGTTCTTATAAATCCACTTAGTTCCAATGGTATTTCTATATTTAGGTCTAGGAATTAACTGCCACACATCATTTCTTGTGAACTGTTCTATCTCATCTTGCATTGCCTTAACTAAAAATTCATCGTTAAGTGCTTCCACAACATTTTTGGGTTTAATAATTGAATTAAAATTCACATAGAGAATCGTGTCTTGATATTTGCACGTGGTTTGTCTCTGGTTCTTCTTCCTTAATATATATTGTCAATCACATAACTAATGGAATGATTCTTATGAACTAATTTGGGCTCATCAGTGTCATATATTTTGTTTCCTTCATTGTCTTCTGATTTAGATTCACCATCGACAGTTTCACCTATACCTACATTCTCAATAGATACAGTGTTATGTTTCTGAAGTACATTAGTAACTGGAGTTTCAATATAAACAAGATCTTCATCAAAAACAACATTCACTGACTCAATTGTAGATTTTGTACACACATTGTTACTTTATATGCAACTAAATTGTTTTCATAACCAAGAAATATCACATCACCAGATTTTGACTCAATTTTTCGTAGATAATCTCTATAGTTTAGGACATAGCATTTGCATCCAAAAATATGAAGATATCCTAGATTTGGAGTCTTACCTTTCCATAATCATATTATGTTTTTAGAGTACCTAGTCTTAAGTACACTCTGTTAACAATGTAGCATGTTATATTTATCGCTTCAGCCCAAAATCTCATTGCAACTCATTTCGTATGCATCATTGCTCTCGCCATTTCCTGTAATGTTCTATATTTCCGTTCTACTACTCCATTTTGTTATGGAGTTTTAGGTGCAGAAAACTCATGTAGGATCCCATGTTTCTTATAGAATTTATCAAATTGTTCATTTTCAAATTCTTGTCCATGATCATTTATTATTCTAATGATACTTCCTTTTAAATTTATCAAATGTAAGCATAAATATTTGAAAGTATCAAAATTATCTACTTTTTCCTGCAAAAATCTTATCCAAATATACCTAGAGTAATCATCAACACAAACATAAACATATATCTTTCCTCTGATGCTTTCAGTTTGCATCGATCCCATAAGTTCCATATGAAGAAGTTCAAGTACCTTGTTTGTGTTTGTCACTTATCTTATTGTGACGAATTCTTAGTTGCTTCCCTTGTTGGTATGGCTTACACGTAAAATACCATTCCAAATCTAGTTTTGGTACTCCTCGGATAATGTCATGTTTCGAAAGTTTGCTAGAGTTTTTGTGTTGATGTATCCTAATTTTTTATACTAAAGATTAAGTTCACCCTTTACTGCCTTAAAGCATTTCTCTTCATCACTCCAGATATAAAAATTATTTTCACCTCTTATTCGTGTCAAAACACATTTCTCATTATTATAAAAAATATGAAAATTTTCTTTCAAAAAATTTACCTGAAAACCACTACCACACAGTTGACTGATAATGATAAAATTTGCTTTCAGTGCTTCTACAAAGTAGACATCTTCCAGATGTGGTTGTCCTTCTGCATTGAGTATTCCTTTTTCCATGATTCGCGCTTTGCCACCATCTTCGAATGTCATGTATCCACTTTTGTTTTTAGCGTATTCAAAAAGTATATCTTTTGTTCATATCATATGCCTCAAACAACCACTGTCAAAGTACCATATGGTATTGTGGTTGTTGTGAACTAAAGTATAGGTAACTTGAAACTTGAAATCGGATTTCTTAATCCAAACTTGTTTGGTTTTCTTCGGCTTCCAATATACAACTGATTTTCTCGTCCAAACTTGTCTTTTCCTTTTGGATTTCCAGTATCTTTCTGTAAATTGTTTCTTACTATAATAAGGACACCATCTCCAAAAATATCCTGGTTGTCCACCTGAGTAACATATATTTACAGGTTTTTTTCCAGACTGTAGACTTTCGCTTAACTTTAGTTACATGTGCTTGAATTGTAGTTCGACCAGATTGTACTACAGTTGATTTTGATTTCTCTATAGGTCAAGCATTCTGAATTACAGTTCGCTTAGATATATTATCCTTTGTTTTAGCGATTTGTACTACAGATTTCTTAAGAGAAACTATAGTTGCATCCTGCGAAAGTCCTACAATAACAAACTTACTTTCTTTTACACAATCACATCTTTATTTGCAATACCTCGCTTAAATCCAAGTCTGTAATGTTATTTATCTATCTTTCCAATGGTTAATAGATGATCTAATTTGTTTGTTCCATTGTTGAGCATTCGCAACTGCTTTGGTGTCTCCTCAAGTTGATGTTTGATCAGCACCACTTCTTCATTGTGTTCTTCATTGCGTTTTTGCAATTGGATTTCATTTTGTTTGAGACGTTCTCCAAGTTATATATTTTCTTTAACAAACTTAATGTTTTCCTTGTTGATCTTCATCCATGATTCATACAACTTCTCAACAGTTACATCATCATCACTATCACTATCACTGTCAGACTCTGGCTTTTCTCCAAAGAATGCTACAAATTTTATCATGTCTTTTTCATTTTCATCTTCAGTTTCAAATTCACTCCATGTTATGTAGGATTTCTCTTTTTTCTTACCACATTCTACCTGGTATGTCCATATCCTTTGTATTCGAAGCACTGCATTTCCTTAAGATTCTTCAGCATTGCTTCTCTCTTTTATGTGTTTGGACATTCAGCTTTGAAGTGACTGAAACCTTTGCACTCATGACACTGGACTAAAGGTTTTTCTTCTTTCGTTTCAGGATGAAACTTTGTGTTTCCAAATTTATTTTTCCTTGAAAGCTTCCCAAAAGCCTTTACCATGCATGCCACGCTTTCTTCTAGTAAATTCAAGTGGCTCGTTTCATTCGTTATCTATAGAGAAATTCCTTGGCTCTTTGGTTCATTTTCATGCTCCAAACTCATCTCATGTGCCGAGAGAATTCCTATTACTTCTGCAAAGCTCGTGGTATCAGTATCCATTGTAATTTCTATTGTAGCCTTATTTGCTTCAAATCTCTTTGGCATACATCAAATTAACTTCTTTACTAGCTTATTTTCTTTGTAGGTCTTTCCTAAATTTTACGCTTCATTTGCTAGTACATTCAGCTTTTCACTACACTCTGTGACCTTCTCATCTTCACTCATCCTCACATTCTCGAATTGTGAAGCAAGAATATCTAGATGAGTTCTCCTTACGCTAGTTGTTCTTTCGTGTTGAATCTAAAACTTGTCCCAAAGCTTCTCTTGCTAATCCATATGAATGATTCTGTTTGATTCATTTCAACTAATGTGAATATAACTGATAACTTCTTGGCATTGTATGTTGAGAGGAATTTTTCATCTGGTGTCCATAGCGCCTTGGGTTTGGGAACTGCTTTTCCATCGATGTCTGGTTGCATCGGGGAACTCCAACCTGATTCTACGGTTATCCACGTATCCTCATTGATGTCTCTGATTGTTGCTTTTAGCTTGACTTTCCAATATGCATAGTTCGTAGAATCTAATAAAATTGGTCTCGAAATTGAAACAAGCTCTTGATGTGAATCCATACATGTTACCTCAATCGTAAATGAATTGATTTCTTCTTATTAGCGACCTACTCTGATACCAATTGAAAGTTTGTAAGGAATCCAAATTAACACGAAGAGTAAACCACGATGATCTTCCACCGCCGCACAAAGTAAACTACTTTATTTAAATTTTATACGTTCAACTACAAGTATTATCACTCAAGTACACTTGAAACACATCCAAAATACACCTCACGATCCTGAGTTATTTCCATACTATACCCAACCTTAAATCTCACAGTCACTCCCCCTTAGTTCAATATACATCACGTGTATGAACCTACAGACGAGTCTCTCACTCACCAACCCAACACACTTACTTGTATCAAATTTATGAACACGTTAGGCTCAACTCTTTTGTTTTTTTATTCATATAAATGCACTTTGCTTTTCTTGCTCTCTCTTGAGTTGTACCTCTTGTTGTTTTGATCCTCTCTTTTAAATAGGTATTCCAGAAGATCTATCTTGTTGTTTGTTTCCTTATTTTAAGGATGACCTATTCTCTTTGAGGTCTTTGACTTGTTATATTTTAGGTCAATGTTGTTATGTTGTTGACTTGTTCCAACTTTTAGATTTGATCTTGATCATTATGATTGCTTGATTCAATCCTTGTGCTTGTTGACTTAATCCTTACATTCTAACAAACAATATCATCGTTAATCATCAAGTTATCGGAAAAAGCTAAGGTGGTGATCTTTCTTCATTCACAATTCAGTTTTGTTATTGATTTGTAGAGAAGATTTTACGTTTTAACGAAACATGATCATGGTAGGATTTCTAGGAAATTCATTGGAAAATTGAGATGTTATAAATGAAGATTGAATTAAAGCCTAGAATTATCGTATGACATGTATATGATTTGATTTTTGGTGAACCTTAAGTGGTTAAAGATGATCTGGAAAATTGACGCTCGACCAAGTGTTAGGGTCAGAAAACGTCGATATTTTAGGTTTGGTGCTAGAGTCGAGTGAACATATTTTTTCGTCTACTTGATCGAGTGATTTCACACTCGAACCTTCAGAATGAGACATGTGCGAACGTGTTGGTGAGAGTTGTGACGTGAGGAGTATCGGGTCCGCGAAGTTAGTATTGCGACATATGGATCATGGGTCGAGGGCGTTAGTATTCGATTTGGATCATGGGTCGACGTCATAACGTGTTGGGATTATGATAACCTTTCGAGCAACGAAGCGTTGTAGTTAGTTAGATCAATGGATCTACCAGCGTCGTACCGTGTTGGGGTTGTGGTAACCTTTCAAGCGACGGTGTGTTGTATTGTATTGATGGTTGAAGTACATTGTGAACTTGCGAGATCTTCGGTGTGCTGGAGGATCCTTTCGACTTTGCGAACGTATGTCTGAACTAGAGTCTTGTGGATTCAGTGAGTTATGATCTGGTGTGGTATTAGTCTTATATTTAAAATACTTAGTCGGGTTGGGTAGACTTGTCTATATGTCTTTATTGAGATGATAAATTATTACTTCGTGCTATTTAGTTAAGAATGAGAGAATATCTGACATACGTCAGTATGTACATGTATTGGTCTCATTGAATGTTGTTGTTTGACTGACCCTGTTCTGAACTGTCGTGGATAAACAGATTATTTTTCTATATGTTTTGAATCACTTTTATTTTAAATAAAAATATTTATATTGTTTTATGAATATGTTTGAAGGATAACATATGTCATTATTGTTTGGAAGTGTTCGACTTTGGATCTTAGCACCCCAAAAATCTGTCTGTACAAACGATAACGGCCTGTATTCCTAATTTTGAAATTGTACTAAGGTAAAAGTGTTACAAAATAAAATGTAAATTTAAACGGAATTTCGATATTATGTGTTTTGGATTCTACATATGATAGAATGGATTTAATAAAAAAAAAAGAGGGAGTGACGTATAATATGATAGAATGTGTTATAATAACATATGAAGCAGATGAAAGAGGGAGTGACGTATAAAGATTTGTGTTATGATGTCGATGCACATGACGATCCATTAGGACAGCAAGGCCTCATCATCACTACTCTAACCTCTACTTTTTGTTTTAGCTCATAATTTTCTTGATAATTAATATTTTCATTCCTCCTTATATTTTAAAGAAATAGTATCTTATTGATTAATTTAATTTCTATGTGTAGATATGAAGTATGTCTTCAATTCTAAATTCCAATATTTTAAAGACCGGAACCATTAAATTTCATTATATATATATATATATATTATCTTATTGAAGAGTTTATTTTATAAGTGTAGATATAAAATATTTCATAACTTCCAAATTCAATTTTTTTAAAACATTATAATGACTTGAAATTATTATTGGACCCAGTATCAAATTGTTGAAAAATTAATAATAATATTATAATCGTAATATATATAGATATATATATATATGATATAATTATATATGAGTATATATATATTACCATGTGTATATATGTAGTATAATATATGATGTGCATCATATATGATATTATATATCATAGATATATTTATATATGATATATATATGATATAGTTTATAAAAAGATATAGAAAAATTTATATAAAATTTGAAAATGAGAAAATGAAGAGATTACGAGAGAATAAGAAGAGTTTTGGAATTTGTAAGTTGTTGTAAAATGACATTATCAATAGGGAATGTAGATAATGTATTCTTCTACTTATCGTAATCACTTATCTTTTTTCCACATATTTCTATTCTGGAGATTATTTTGAACATCGTAGAATAATATCATTTAGGATTTGTAATTCTAGAATCTCAAATTTAGCTCGTCATTTTTTGCCTTTAGGAGGATCACATATTTTTCGTGATCAAATCGATCTTCAAAAGATTCCCACAAATCTACGAGATATTCTTTTGTTCGATATTCATTCTTTAACCCATCAGCAATATGATACTGTAAAACTATTATGGCTTTTGTTTTTTCCTCCTCTAAAGAATTATTATCTTTATCAATAATGATAATGAAATTTTTGCTTTTTAGATGCATTTCCGTATCAAATATCCATATCACGTAATTTTTCGTACAAGCATCCAAGTGTTGCGATTTTGAGGTTCACCAAGTTCAACATGATAACTATTTAAAAAATCAAGTTAATCATTATCATAATAATATTTAGAATATGATATAAAATAAATATGTTAATGAAAACAATAAATTGAAAATTAAATTAATAGATAAAATTAAATGATATAAAAATAATTAATTAGGTGTCATGACATCCTTTATTTAAAAAAAAGATAAATATAGACTTGTTGAGATATTATCTGATAGTCGAGTCTATAAAATTACATAACATAAAATATGTATTTTATGTTTGTTATTTACTTCACAATATTTGATATTTAGTTCATAATGTATTGTATTTAGTCTATGATGTCTGAATTTCAGTCCATGATGTCTGATATTCAGCCCAAAATATCTGATATTCAGTCTAAATCTGGTATTTAGTCCATAATATTCAGTGTTTAGTCCATGATAGTCATATATATTTTTTAACGGAATCCAAAATAAAAACTAAAATTGATTGAAAATAAAATAAATAACCTTAAAATTACATTAATTTTTTTTATTGTGGAACTTTTTTTACCATGTGAAATATATAATTTTTATTTTTAGTTTGTTAAAAACGTTTTTATTGATAATGTCGAAAAATTAATAATAATACTATAATTGTAATATATATATATTTATATATATACACACACGAACGAATTATGTTTTCATAAAATTATTGGAGCAATAAGAATGATCTCATGGACCCAATGAACCGTTTTGTAACTTAATGGGTTACTTTGAGGCCCACATTAAACCGCCATCGAGTAGAATTCACGCGTTTACAAAGCGCGTGAGATGCAGTGTGAAGACGCTGAAACGCTATGGTGTTTGTTTATATGCGTTCCTATTATTCACTTACAAGTGGTTGGGTTTCTCTCTTCTTTCATCACTCTGCGAACAAAAAAATCGATTTTTCGAGTCGACCCATCCGACAAACTTCAATTTTGCAGGTAAATTTGTTGTCTCCACAATGATTCTTTGTAATTTTTGCATACTTCGTGTTTCTCGCATTGTTTTGAAGAATTAGGGTTTGCCGCTTGTATTTTTCTTTATGGAATATGAAACGCGGATGCCTATAATACGTTCAGATTAGGACCTTCTTAAATTCTCTGAAAATTAAAGTTATGATGAAGTATGTGGCTCTTGAATCGTAGTGTGGTTGGCTAGTTGGTGACGTAGTGGATTGTAATGATGACGTTATCAGGTTTTTTGCTCACCAAGTGCTTGATGAATTGTCCAAGTGAGATGGATTCTGAAACGTTTTGGTTCTGAAAAAAAAAAATCATGCATAATCTTCCTTGTTCATAGTATAAACAACCGAATCCAGAGTGTTTAGCGTTGAATTATGAACCAGTTTGCAAGACAAGTATATTGGCCTCCAATAACTCCGTAACTGTTCAAGTGAGCTGCAAGTTTGATATGAACAACTTGGTGTCCTTCGAGATCTTTGGTAGTTGTAATCTGTATTTCACAGTAAAGGGTCTTGTTTGAATTTATAGTGAAGTTTTCTGGTTATGATTATTCCTAAACAAATGCTTATAATTTGGGTCCAGATGAACTAAAAATACACCATGTTGGTTGACTGTTTGATTCTGTGTTTCCTTTCCGTTTGTTTATGATCTTTATGTAGCGGCGTGTGGCAAAAATTGTTTAATTTTTTCTGTGAAATGAACTGTGAGCAGCATGAAAGGTTAGGATTCTCTAGAGATTCACAGTAGTTGATAGAACTTTTCAAATTCGATTTGATAAAAAAAAATGTTTAAACAGGGTTTCAATAATTTTCAGAAGCAGCAAAAAGCCAGCTAACAAACAACAAAAGCTGAGTTCATAGGCATCCATGAGCAAGAAGTTTATCCTTTAGACATCATGGACCCACAACATACAGATAAAACTCTGATGTGCGTTAGTCCATATGCAATTCGGTCCGATCCTAAAGATAAACTATGGTTTACATTGACTTCGATAATCTGTTTGGTTTCTTTGTTGTCACAGGCATTTAGAAAAGCAACATGAGTTACTCACAGAATCTCATAGGGCCATGACTGAGGAACTCCAAAAACTTCAGGTTACTCCTTGACATTTAATTTGTTCAAGTACATGTTTTTATAGGTAATCCTGCAAGGGAGGTTTAAGGATAGTATTGGGTTATTTTTCTCTTTAAAAGGAACTCAATTTACAGTAATTGAAAATGATAAAGGGGAACACTTTAAGTGAAAGAAAGAGAGAAACACCATGGTTTATGGTTGGATTGATAAAGGGGGTTTTGTAGGTGGAAGAGCAAATGATGATGGAGAAATTCTATGAACTGATGAATGCTCATGGCCTAAATAAGAAGGTATTGATGTGTAACAAAAGTTATTAACGGATTGGGTTATTAGGACTCGGAATTCATGCTTGTTTCATTGCTGTAGAACGAAGGAAGTCAGAATGTGGACAAAGACAGAGACAAGAAAGTGAACAAGTGACACTGCTCGTCAAGGTTTTAGAAATTGCAGCAGATTGGTTTTGTGTTTCTTTATGAGATTCTATTTTATTATGTATAGCTTTACCGTGTGAGATATTTAAATGGAAATCACATTATTGTACTTTTTGTAGCAATTTATTTTGTTTTTTGCTTTTGGCGGTAAACAAGATCTAAAGATGGTATTAATATTCGGTTAGTGTGAAGTTATTTAGTGTTTTATTTATGTTTTACTTTTAAAGATTAGATAAGTTATATAAAAGGTAATGTCGATTATAAACAACAATCAGAGTGGCGCAGCGGAAGCGTGGTGGGCCCATAACCCACAGGTCCCTGGATCGAAACCAGGCTCTGATAAAAGAGTGGCTTCCGTCTTTTTTTATTCTTTTAGATAAAAAAAACTGAAAGGGCCAGATTTATATGGACTGTTGGTAAGTTAATTGTACTATAAAGCCCAATTCAATTCAATCACTCAATAGTCAATATACAACTGCCCGAAAGATAAAGCTGTATTATTTTCTGACTGATCATGTACTACAAAGGTCACAATGTACAATTGTTCAAGTAATTAATTTTATTTTTACAAAGAATTTGCAACTATTGTACAAAGGCATTGAATCATAACACCAAAAAGAAAAGAATAATGAAAGAAGAACCTACAAGGTGTATTTATATATATATATATATATATATATATATGTATTTTGTATAATCTTAAAATGAATGAACCTTTCTGTATATATCCTCTGTTGCTACCCTAAACTTTCATACCATCACAAAGCCACGTCGGTTGCCCGTAAAAATAGAGGCGACCCTCCGATTCTCTTTGCTCTCAACACATTCTTCACCAAAAGTTTCCACCTTTTCTCATCTTTCTTGCTTTGTTTCTTCATCCTCTCCTTGAAATTCCTAACCAAAAACATAAGAATATTCAGTTTATATACATATATATATATATATGTGAGACTATACAAGAGGCATTAATGGTAGAAGATTTACCCGCAGAGAGGGACCTTGCATTGTTCTGAATCTATACAAAGACGGGAATGCAACTCAAGAAGCTGCCACATTCTCTTGCAGTGAGTGCACCCACCAGGGACCACCCTTAGTTTGCATCCTGCAAAATGTCTCAGTAGCATCTCTAAGCCCTTACATTCTGAATAACCACAATGGGTCTCTCCCTCCTTCAACTCTTTCTTCTGTGGACCTATTGTTCTACATCCCTCTCTGCATATATGAACGAAGGCTTCCATTGCTTCGTATAACTGCAAGTATGTCTTTTTTTCTTTCTGTTTTCTCATTCTCTGCTTCCGTCTCTGAAAAATCGAATCGAAATTACTGGGTTTATTCGAAAGTGTAAAGGGTTGTGGTATTTGTGTTTGGATGTTGAAGAGGATATTATCCTTACGCTTTGTTCATAAGCCACTGATCGTAAGAGCTCTTCCTCCAGTCTTGGGTGGCTTTTCTCCATTGCTTGCCATCCTTCAGATGTGGAAACTTCTTCAAAGTTCCTCATAATCATCCGATGACAGACAAGGCTGAGACGTGGAGCGTCACATAGCAACGCCAGCTGAAAGACGTCAATCACATTGTCTTTGGTGATCAAGCTTTTCTCCATGTGATGCTCACATAGCCTTTTCAGATGTGGAACCACGTAAACATGTGACAAAACTAGCAAATGCATAGCAAAATCTTCCATATCTTCTTCCTCGTAACTGCAGAGCCAAACACAAAGTTATTAATACAATAGACACAAGAAGAAGATTTCCAAATTTCCTTCTTGTTTGACAAAACAATTACCTGGAAGAGTACAAAAACCGAATGAAAACTCGAACGGCATCTTGTGGAACGCCATGGATTGAGATCGATCTCCAACGACCTTTTCTCTTTGCTTGCTTAAGCAATCCTTTGGCCACATCCGAAGCTGCTTCCTTTTAGTAAGCAAAAGGAATACAATATCACAATCTGCTGAAACCAATGTCGTTGGAGATATTCTAGAGGATCAATACTTACGAGGACATTAGCGTGTGCAAAAATTAAACCGTTGTCATCTGTGTGGATTACCACATCCGATCCGTAGCCTTCATCGAACATTCGGTCCCATGATTTTCTCGTAGCAGTTGGTACAAGGTTTTGACCTCGTTGTAGCCAATGATCTTTCGTTTTCCTTGTCATAGAATAGAGATTTGACGGTGTAGGAGGCGGTGGAGGCGGCGGCGGCTGTACTGAAACTTCTGTTCTCGAACACCCATCATCAATGTTCTCCATCTAACCTTTCTTCTGCAACAAGTTAATGACCAATCGGGATCAAATTAATTTGCATTTTAAACTTTGGATGAAATTTACAATTTAGTGGGAACAGATAAGAAGTAGATACGAATTCGGTCAAATTTCAAAATTCATCATCAGGATCGATAGTATTTCAGCATGTTCAGTTCGAATCTGAGAGATTTTCAGACACCGAAAGAAAATAAATTCCACTCTATTCCTATTGATTCGTCCGATTGAATCGTGAATCTGAATCATTGTATCATAAACGCGATATTCATGTTCTATAACGCTATGAAATGATCAGGTTCATCTCCGCCGCCACCAAATTCGAAAAACCCATACGCTCAAAGAAAACCATAAAAATGAAAAAAAAATTAAACAAATCTTACATGATGATATAAATTCGAATGCGGATCTCGAGATAATCAACTTGATTCAAACTCCATTCGAAGATCAGATCAGATTTAAAAAAAAAACAGAATATCGTTGTTCTCTTCTCACAAGAATCACTTCAACACGACTAAGCTTTTCCCGCAGCTGATGAGAAACTAGATCTCACTTGCTTATCCTCGACGATCTCCTTCAGAATTTTCCGAGAAAAAATGCGTTGTTTGTTCGCCGGAAAAAGAAAATAACAGAGGGAACGAGCGGGAGAGATAATCAATGGATATACTTAAAGACAAATGCTCTATCTCTATATGTATATATACACACACATTAGCGTTGTAATATAAATTAAATAATTGACTTATGGAAATATTTAATTATAGTTATTATACAACAGAAATGAACTGTTCTTTCCTCTTGTGATGACGCGGCCCAGCCTCAGCAGTGTGGGCCCACATCTATCCATACCCGATAACTACTGCTGACTCATTTCCACGTCGGATTTCATTCCAACTTTTTATTACTAATCCTTTTTTTCGGATTAAATTTATTTGTTCCATGCTTTTTTATGATTAAGATTCTAGTTACTATGAATAATCTTTTCAATATAAAAACTCAAACTTAAAATAGTGGATATGATTTTATTTTATCTGCTCTGGATTTTTTTTTGTTATTTTTTCATTTTTTATTCTATTTTTTATTAACTCGGATGTTCTCTGGAAGATAGGATTTGATTGGCACCTAACACAACCCAACATAAATCCAATTTGATTGTAGTAAATAAATGGGAGAATGAAAATAAACTAAAATCATATTTATTAAATTCTTGTTAAAATTAAAAACATTACATAAATATATTATGATTGGTTTGACTATATAATCTTTTTTAAAAGGGGTAAGTTATCACAATTTGCGTTGATTTTGGCAAAATGTTTAAAAGTGCAAATAATTTTTTTAAGCTAGTAATTTATTAAAAACAAAATTATTGTAAATATTCTAAACAAAGTTTTGTTTTTGTTTCTTACCAATTTTCTGAAGTAATACCAAATTTAATGTAAATAGAAGAATAAGGAATTTTCCTTGATTTGTCGGATCCTCGTCATGACTGACCTACCGAAGGCAAAATTTGACTGACTCATTATGATTCTAGTTTAATATTTTCATGTATATACTATTTTTTCATATTGAAATAGTATAATTTTCCCCATTACATAATTTATAGTAAGGAAATTACGCAGTCAACTTATGCGTCACACGTTTTAAAACTTTTGCCCATTGGTGTAGAGAGAGTCTTCAAAAGTAATTATAAAATAAACAATGGAAAATGATAGATTCTGTGAAGTCATCACTATACTATATATATATATACGTTGTAATCATATAGTTTATATATTAAGATTGATTTTTTCTATTTATATAAGTTTTTTTTAGATTATCATTCTAAATATACACGATTGTATTATAAGTTAATATAATTTTTAAAATATTTGTATAATTTGTTACCTTAAATTGTATATAATTATCTTAACACAAAACCACTTGTGTATATAATTTAACACAGTAGATATTTTAAACGCTACACAAAATCACCCATCAACTTCCCGGAAAATTAGTTGAGGACCTCACACATCAATATCTAGAAAAATGAAAAGAAATTATATATTTATTACGTAATAGTAAATATGTATACGCATACAAGATGGGCTAGTAATAAGCCTAATGGGGCTGACTATCATCGGCATATTTTAAAAAGCCCAATGGGCCTGAATATTATTTAAAAAGTAATAAATAAATGGCGTCGCCCGGACTCGAACCGGAGACCTTCAGTGTGTTAGACTGACGTGATAACCAACTACACCACGACACCTTTGTTATGTTCATGGTTCATTTAAATTTATTAAAACAAATTTAAAAGACATTACCAAAGAAGGAAAGAATAATGTAATGATGCGAAGAGAGAGAGAGGGTAATAATAAAGTGAAGGAATGAAAGAGAGAAAGGTAATAAATAATAATTGGAGAAACCTCTTGTGGTTGTTTGTAATGAAATGGTAATTGCTTGTTGTCTTCAACTTCCTCTCTTCTTCCCACTCATCAATTTAGTGCTCACTTGCTCCTCTCTGTTCTACACATGCACTCATTAATTCTAACACTACACACACATATATATAATACATAAATTCTCCCTATTATATAATCTTCTATACACATATATAGATAATTATTGTGATAGTGTGGTTTGAGATAAGTTTGATTTTAATAGTTTTTTAAATAAGACATTTGTTTTTTATGTATCAAGTTACACATGAACTCAAATTTTTAAATGTAACCATATTAGAATAGTGTTATGTTGGATGATTTATTGAAAAATATATCCTATCAAATGAGAGAAAATTTAACGCAATTTAAAAATTAGTTTAAGACTCCATCTCAAATCTATGTTTGGTCCTCTAATGTATATTCATAATCAGGGGATAACATTAAAATATTTTTTTTAAAAACTAGACTTTAATATTATATCAAATGATTAAATATAATTCAATCTAAAAACTAATTTCATATGACTTTAATATTATGTCAAGATTTTCAATATCATATATATATAATTATTTATAATATAATTGATATGAAGAAACATACGATATAATTTCATATAAGTGAGATATGTCAAAATATATAAAAAAATATATGATGATTTGTAGAAATAATCATCAAGAGGCACACGCGATATGAGAGAGAGTCGGACCATTACAAAACTATGCACATGTAATTCATTGAACATTTGTATAAAAACCAGAAAATAGAACATTTGTGGTTATTGCATCCATTAAATTTGTAATAATATTGTTATTATTATTATCATTTTGAACCGAAGGTAAACACCTAACCAAGTAACCATGATGCTTCCCACCTAACTCTTGTATCTAATCTAACATGTTTGTATACGTGACTATTCAAATATTAAAAATAAATAAAAAGAAAAATATATTTATCCAACCTGTAACCAAATAAATGTGACACGTCATATATAAATATACAGTCAAAGTTTGACCATCTCGGAATCGCAAAAAAAAAAAAAAACTTACTCAGTCAAAGGTTCCACTTAAATGGCACTAAGCCCCAAGGGAGTTAAACACATGTATATATATACAAATAGATCGTACATCGCAATATTTATTCCGCTTAAAAAGGCTTTATAGTAATAAAAAGCTATAATTGTATCGAAAAATAATAATGAAATTAGCTATTATATGTTACATATAAGCATCATATCATATTGAATTTTTTATTATTATTAGTAGAAGGCAGAGAGAGGTGGAGCGTCGTCTTCTTCATATTCTGGGGCGGTCCAGCCTTTCACACGTGATTACGCTCCTCCCTTGCAGTTCTGGTCACGTGCGCCATCATTCCACCATCAATTTTTATTTTCTTTTTTAATATTACTTAGACCCTCTCCTCCAAAAGGAGGGGTCGGGTTTTCCTTAGCTTTCTTTGCTTTGATATATATACACATACACAACTTTATTGTGCCATAACCGTAATCGAAAATTGCATAAATCAAACAAATGTTTAATCATTATTATTGTGTGTATATTTTTAAATGTTTACAAATATTATTTAAAATTATCATTATGAAAAAATATAGATTGATATATATATATAATAAATGTTTTAAGAGTATGTAACTTTGAATATATTGGACAATTGTTGGTTAATTTTAGTGATCTTTTACAATTATATTCTGATTTTAATACGACATTTACATTATAACAAACCAAAAAAATTGAAAAATGGGAGTAACATGCGTATCTACCAATTTTTATATAAGTTTACACTATTTGAATTTTTTATATTGTTAGAAAATGTGGTATATGTTGGGTTGTAAATCGGATGAAGAAGCGTGTTTTAACAATCCAAATTGAAGATCTAGTTAAGTTGGGATTAGTTTTTCGGGGTTTTAACGAACTATAGATTTAGAAACAATTTCGATAATACTTGTTTGTGATTGTTGGATGTAAGACTTGATAGCGCAAGTCATCTATTCGTATTCACGCCGAGATCGGATCTGCAATCAGCGGTTGGTGTGGAATTTTACGATGAACGAAACTGTTTTCGTTCTTCGTTTTTCTTTCTGACGGCTATAGATTTAGGGTTTAGATTTTGGATAATGAAATCTAATTAACGAAAACCTATTTTTAGTTTCAAAATAATTATTAAACCTTTTAATAATTACAACCTAAACCCGTGACTATTAAAATATTACATAAGAGGCATATTACTTTCAATCTCTCACTTGCCTTTACGTAATATTTCAAACAGTCGAAGTAGATGTGTCTCCATACACATACTTTCATGTACATCTGATGTACTACCCTAAAAGAAAATCAAGTACAATTATATTCTTCGGTGCTAGCGGAAAAATATAATTGTATTCCACACTAATTGTCTAACAATCACAAGCAGATACCGAGACACTCGTATGCATGTGATCTCGTAG
This sequence comes from Gynandropsis gynandra, assembly GCA_036759665.1. NCBI lineage: Eukaryota > Viridiplantae > Streptophyta > Magnoliopsida > Brassicales > Cleomaceae > Gynandropsis > Gynandropsis gynandra. The sequence continues at coordinate 40,546,041 of CM071868.1, forward strand.
GTTCATCACTAAACCAGTAGCCAATTAGTCTCCACTAATTAACTAATCGAGGTTGGCGTCTAGCAACACTCCCTAACAACCGGATAGCGTGGAGTAACATCCTTACTTAGTTGAGTAACAATATTACCCAAAACGAATCAGGGTGAAGTTGACGTTAGTATTTTCTTCCATCTTTACAGCTTCGGATGCATCCTAGGCAGGGTCATAACTGTCAGTCTTACGGATCATCAACTATGTTTCATGTCAATCACAACTGACTGATGGATGAACCTAAGAAATACCTTTATTAATTCATTCAATGTACTCTGACCAGAGATTCGTACAATCATTGTGATTACTGACAACATAGAGCTCAAACTCTTACCAAGAGTTGATGGATCTCATCTTGATCAGTCACTAACTACGCAAATATCTAATTATTTCCAATATCTATTCAACTAGTACTCTAAGATACCAGGTGTCCGAATTAAAGAATAATAAATGAGATGCTAGTTACTATGATGATCTCAGGTCTAAGGAAAAACTAACTATCTAACTATCTGGAGAAATCTCAATGACAGTTCATTGGTTATTTAACCATTAAACATTTCTCTCTTTAGGTCAGTTCAGTGATCATATCATCATGTGTATCACCCACATATGTGATTTATTAAAAGAGATCTACTGATTTCTATAATAGAAACTTATCACATACATGTTGTTCTTTCTGGATCACTATAGTCCGTGTAGTGATCCTATGAACAAGAACAATTCAGATTAAATCATATCAAAACTTGACTCTCTTTATTATGATCTCTATCATAATGGCAAGTTTCAGATTTAATCTTGGACTCTATCATACACTTTCTGAAACTCATCAAATGAAAATAATGCCATATATTATAAAAATAAAATTAATGTCTAAAATACAACTCGCTACATGTCTATGAACTAATGCCAACTAGTCATCTCTCTCAATCCAATCCTCAGCTTATGCTTGTCAAACTCCTTTGACCCAAGTACCTTCGTGAACGAATCTACTGTGTTTTCCTTTCCATCCACCTTTTGGATTTGCACGTCCCCACGCGTTATGATCTCTCGTATCAGGTGAAACTTCCGTAGAACATGTTTCGATTTCTGATGAGACCCTGGTTCCTTCGCCTGAACAATAGCTATGGTGCTATCACACAATAAAGAAACGACTTCCTTTATCGAAGGTACCACACCAAGTTCATCTATGAACTTTCTCATACAAACCGCTTCTTTAGTTGTTTCGCAAGCCATTATATATTCTGTTTCAGTCACCGAATCGGCTATAGTAGTCTGCTTGGAACTTCTTCAACTTACTACGCCTCCATTCAGACAAAATACATAGCCTAAAATGGACCGACTGTCGTCTTTGTCTGTCGAGAAACTCGCATCAGTGAATCCTTCTAACTCCAAGTTAGAACCACCATAAATGAGGAACTGGTCTTTAGTCCTTCTCAAGTACTTAAGGATGTTCTTAACAACCTTCCAGTGTTCCTTACCAGGATCTGTCTGATATCTACTCACTACACTTAGTGTGTAGGCTACGTTAGGCCTAGTACACATCATGGAGTACATGATGGCTCCCACTGCGCTAGCGTAGGGAAGCTGACTCATGCGTTCTATTTCCTCCATGGTCTTAGGACAATCCTCCCTAGAAAGAGAAATTCCAGTGCCTATCGGTAGATAACCCTTCTTGGAACTTTCCATGTTGTATCGTCTCATGATACTGTCGATGTACTGGGATTGTGACAATCCAAACAACCTCTTCGATCTATCATTATAGATCTTTATCCCCAGAATATAGGCTGATTCTCCTAGATCCTTCTTGGAGAACTGATCAGACAACCATAACTTCGTCTCTTGCAACACCGGAATGTCATTCTCTATGAGCAATATGTCATCCACATAAAGCACAAGGAAGAGAACCACACTCCCACTAAACTTCTTGTATATACAAGGCTCTTCTTCGCATCTAAGAAAGTTGAACTCTTCAACTGCCTTGTTAAAGCGAATGTTCCAGGTTCGAGAAGCTTGCTTAAGTCCATAAATGGACCTTTGAAGCTTGCATACCGTATGACTTTGAGTTGGCGATGTGAAACCCTCAAGTTGAGTCATGGAAACCTCTTCCTGGAGCTCTCCGTTAAGGAAGTTGTTTTCACGTCCATTTGCCAAATCTCATAGTCATAGAATGCTGCTATCGCAAGCAGAATCCGAATAGATTTGAGCATTGCCACAGAGGAGAACGTTTCTTCATATTCGATCCTTCTCGTTGACTACATCCCTTGGAAACTAGATGAGCTTTATAGGTTTTTACCTGCCCGTCTGCTCCAATCTTCCTCTTGTAAACCCATTTACAATCAATCGATCTGGAAGTCTTTGAAGAATCAACCAAAGTCCATACTTCGTTAATCTTCATAGATTCTATCTCGGAGTCCATGGCTTTCCACCACTTCTCAGAGTCTGGACCTTGTATCGCTTCTTGGAAAGTCAATGAGTCTTAATCTCTATGACCGACCACGTTCTCTTGCACCATCAGATTAAGTCTGTCAGGTGCACGTCGAAAACATGTTGACCTTATCAAGAAAGCCTGTGTAGCAGGTTCAACCTGAATTGGGATATCTTGTTGGACTTGTTCCTGAACAAGTTCCCGAACTTGTTCCTGAACGGACACTGTCACTTCAACATTTGAAGATGAAGCTCCAAAGCCTAACAACGTATCTCCTAGCCAAGATCTCTCATTTGACATCTCATGTCCATGAGCTTGTATTGGTTCATCGGGTTCTTGAATCTCGTCAAGAACTACTTCCTCACCATGGATTCCTTCCTCAAGGAATTCCCTTTCAAAAAAGGTTGTCGTTCTTGCCACAAACACTTTGGGTTCAAAAGGGTGGTAGAAATAATATCCCATAGTTTCCTTAGGATAACCTATGAACCTACACATGTCAGACCTAGCATCTAGCTTGTTTGGTTGAAGTCTCTTAACGAAGGTCGGACAACCCCAAACCTTGATATGTCTCAGGTTTGGTTTCCATCCTTTCCATATCTCATATGGAGTCTTAAAAACTACTTTAGTGGAAACCTTGTTTAAGATATGAGCTGTTGCTTCTAAAGCATAACCCCACAGGTTTATTGGAAGATCCGTGAACCCCATCATGGATCGGACCATATCTAATAGAGTCTGATTTCTCCTTTCAGACATACCATTATGTTGTGCTATTCCAGGAGAAATCCACTGATAATCGACAAATTCATGACTAAGATATTCACCGTCCCGGTCAGATCTCAACACCTTGATACTCTTTCCGGTTTGTTTCTCCACTTCAATGCAGAATCTCTTGAACATTTCAAAAGATTCGGACTCGTATTTCATTAGGAACACAAATCCATACCTCGACATATCATCAGTGAACGTGATGAAATATGAATATCCACCCCTAGCTTGAACTCTCACCGGTCCGCATACATCAGTATGTATGTGTCATAGGAGTTCTGTAGCTCTCTCTTCGGTTCCAATAAACGGAGATTTGGTCATCTTATTGGTGAGACATGACTCACAAGTTATGTAAGATTCATAATCAAAATGGCCTAGAAGATCACCTTTATGCAACCTGTTTATCCTCTTCTCACCGATGTGACTAAGTCTACAATGCCAAAGGTACGTTTGTCTTTGACCATCATCTACCTTTCTCTTATGGCCCGAAACATGTATGTTAATCTATTCTACATTAACATTAGATAAGATATAAATTCCTTGTTGCAAATAACCATTCACACATAAATAATCACCATGATAAATAGAACAAATCTTATTACTGAAAAATGTTCGAAATCCACGTCCATCAAGCATAGAAATAGAAATTACGTTCGAAACAAACTTCGAAACATAATAACAGTCATCTAACAACAAAGTCTTACCCATAGACATAATAAGTGAAATCGATCCTACAGCTAGAGCGGCAACACTTGCGTTATTTCCAACCTTCAGACTGAACTCTCCCTTTCTGAACCTCCTACTAATCCTCAGTCCCTTGCTTCTTGCCCTTCAGAGATTGCAGGTATTCCTTGCAGTTCCTCTTCCAATGCCCTTTCTTCTTGCAGAAGAAGCACTCAACATCTGATTGGTCGGACTTGGCGACGCCGCCCTTTGCCCTGGTTACAGTCTTAGGTACGTTGTGCTTGGTCCTGAGCCTTTTCTTGCCATTCCTCTTCTGATAAGAGGACTGCCTAACCATTAGCACAGATCCCGATCCCCTCTTCCCAATGGACATTTGTTTCTCATACTCTGTCAACATGTTGTGCATCTCATGCAACTCAACGTATAGCTTGTTCATGTTGCAGTTGACCACCAGCGGGGAGAAGGAGTCCGGAAGTAAATGCAAGATCATCTCCTGCTGCATCTCCTTACAGAAAGTTCACCCCAGTTTCTCAAGCTGTTCTATCAGACTAATCATCCGAAGAACATGGGGTCCCACAGGATATCCCTTATTGAGAGCGTACTTGAACAAAGTCCCTGACAGACCTTGTCGTCCGACTCTGCTCACCGAACATCTTTTTAAGATGCTCCATGATCTTTTTGGTATCCATATGCTCGTGTTGTTTGTGAAGTTCGTTACTCATTGACGCCAAGATGAGGCACTTGACAATGATGTACTTTTTCTCGTACTTGGTGTATTCACTGAATGCCTCGCCATTCGCTGGTCTGGCACTAGAGGAGCCGGTTTGTCGATCACATTGATCAGCTTCTCATGTGTCAGCACCAGGCACAAATTGCGTTGCCATTCATCGAAGTTCTCACCAACCAGCTTGTTGGCCTCGAGGATTGGACGCAAGTTGAACTGAGACATTCTCAGAAAATCTAAAAACGATAGGACAATTTACAGTAGAGAGTTAGATATCGTATATATTATAAAGACATGGACTTCATCTAAATGATATTTTTCTACTAATCAACGTTATAATAACATTAAAAATCTTATTTCTCATTAGCATTAATCTATAACTATATGTCTGAGCCCCTTGGTAGTCAAGACGTTTCCCAAACATATAAAATAGTTTCTTTACGAAATTTTATCTCTATAAAATTTGTAGTGAATTAAAACGCGGCTCTATATCACATAGTCACCTAGTAGTCAGGTCGTTTCTATCGATATAATTGAGTTCATCCTTGTAAGACCCGTTCAACGGGTTATTAAGTTGGTGAACGACTTATATAGTGTATATATATATCATAATTAAATAAAATTAGGGTTAGTAAAACAAAAATAAGAGGAATATAGAGCAACAGTGTGGCGTACGGGAAGAAAAAAAAGAAAAGAACAAGAGAGGAGAAGATAAAAGAAGAAGAAAGAACAAATCGAAGAAGATTTTCATCGTGTTTTTCGTTGGTGTATTCTAATTGAGATTGTGGTAAATCTCTAGTTAATTTTTTTGTGATTATTTCCTTAATTCGAAGATTTATATTATGGAAATTTATTGAATGAATGGATCTATAATAGGGAAGGATTGATTGGTGTTGTTGTTAGCGATAATATCAAGAATTGTCAAATCGTCGGAAAGCTAAGGTGATGATTTTCCCCACCCTAATTTCGGATTTGTGATCGATTTATGGAAGATATTATATTTTTAAAATGAGGCATTATCACGATAGAATTTATAGGATCATAATAGAAAAAATGAGATGTTACAAGTGAAATTGGATTAAAACCCTAAATTTGTCGTATGAGAATTGATGATAAGTATATGAGTGTATAAGTAACTAGAGATGATCTAGAGAATTGACGTGCGACCAAGTGTTGGGGTCGGAGAACATCGATATTTGGATTCGGTGTTAAAACCGAGTAAATATCTTGTTAGTGTGCTCGATCGGGTGGTTTCACATTCGAATCTTCGAAAGAAGACGTGTGCAAGCGCGTTGGTGAGAGTTGTCACGTGAGGAGTATCGGGTCGATGACGTTAGTATTGCGACACTTGGATCTGGGCCGACATCATACCGTGTTGGGTTTGTGGTAACCTCGCGAGCGACGGAGCGCCGAGTTAGTAAGATCAGTGGATCTGCCACCGTCGTACCGTGTTGGGGTTGTGGTAACCTTTCGAGCGACGGAGCGCTGTATTGTACTGATAGCTGGGGTACGTTGTGACCTTGCGAGATTTTCAGTGTGATGGGGTCCTTTGGACTTTGTGAGCGTATGCCCGAGCTAGAGTCATGTGGACTCTTTGTGTTATGATCCAGTGTGGTACTAGTCTTAGATTTTGGATACTCAGTTGAGTTGGATAGAATGATTTGTATATCTTTAGTTTAGACTTTGGATATATGTTATTTTATGATATTCAGTTCGAGCAGGAGAATACGTGGCACAGAGTACGTACCCGTATTGATCTCACTAAGTGCGTTTTTCGTACTCACCCTATTTTTGGGCTGTCGTGGATGGACATGATATGACGAGGAGAAAAAGTAATGAGGTTGAGCAGCAACATGAATTTTCACAGCAGACTGATGAGAGAGGCGTGCACGAGGTCTCGATGAGTTTTATTTTACATTTCGTATTTATTTTATTTATCGTGACTATGATATTTACATATTTGTTTTGCTATTTGGTCCGGACCATTCTTATTTCGGAATAAATCATTTATATTTATTTTATAAATGCGTTTGAGCGATACACGTGTAGCCACCTCTTGGAGGTGATGGTGGACACTCCTAGTCCCGAGGTTATTCCGAGATGGGGGTGTTACAATCCTTCAGTTCATGGTCGGATAACAATTAAGTTCATATCCCTCGGATAGTCTAGGCGTTTACAAGAACTAATTGTTCCCTCCCACTAGACATCTGATGTCATATACATACGAATTGAATTCTTGAACTAAATGTCTCCTCGTAGTCAGGCCGTACAATGTAAACGAGAACCTATTCAAACGTCTACAAAGAAGGAAAAGCCTAACGATAAACAATTTATCGTCTAAGAACTAAATTATCAATTTTTCAAAATTAATTTTTTAGGGTTAGGGTTAGGGCTAGGGTTTCTTCAAACCACCCAGCCACCGTCGTCGCTCGCTCGCCGGTCGCCCGTTTCGGATGTGAAAAGCCGCCGGCCAGGGCGCCTCCGAACCACCGCTCAACCGCCTGTGAATCGCCGACGTCGGGCGACTACGAAAAGCCCTTTCACTCGATGCTCGCTCTACGCCGCTCAACCCCCGCCTTCGCCCGTCCTCATGCGTCGTCCTCGCTGCTCGCCGCGAGTCACCGACCGTCGTGCCCAGACCGTCGTAACCCTCAACATCAAATGTCGCGCAGTGCGACGTCGCCCGGGTTTTTCTATCGCTCGCTCGACTCGGCTACCGCGATGGGCACACGAAACCGCCGCCCTTTTCGGCCTCTTCTGTGCCGCGCCAGTTGCCCTAGGACGCGCCGACCCTTCGCTGTCGACCGTCGACCCTCATGCGGTCGACTAGGGTTACGACCACCGCCCAATTCGAGCCTCACGTTGAGGCGTCTGTTCGTGCAGCTCTTCGCGCGCACTACGCGCGCCGACATTCACGAATATTGATCCAATTTTTAATCCAAAAATAAAAAAAAGTAATCCTAAACAGATGATCAGACGCTCTAATACCACTGTTGGGTTGTAGATCGGATGCAAAAGCGTGTTTTAACAACCCAAATTGAAGATCTAGTCAAGTTCAGATTAGTTTTTCGGGGTTTTAACGAACTACAGATTTAGAAACAATTTCGATAATACTTGTTACGTTGAATGTTGTGATTGTCGGATGTAAGACTTGATAGCGCAAGTTCTCTACTCGTATCCACGCCGAAATCAGATCTACAATAAACGATTGGTACGTAAATTTATGATGGACGAAACTGTTTTCGTTCTTCGTTTTTTTTTTCTGACGACTATAGATTTTGGGTTTAGATTTTAAATAATGAAATCCAATTAATGAAAACATGTTTTTGGTTTCTTAAATAATTATTAAACCTTTTAATAATTACAATATAAATACGTGATTATTAAAATATTATATGAGAGATATATTACTTTCAGTATATATATTACTTTCAGTATATATACACGGTTATATCATATAATGCACAATAAATTCTATTACTAAACATATATACAATAGTATTAAAACTAGAAATATTATTAGTATCAAGTGGCATATTGAACAAATGTGACTTCACTAAATAAATACACACAAAAGTTGCAGATTTCGGATCTTGTGTTTTCTTGGATTTATATCCTTTTTAAAAACAATTAATATATATTATAATATCGGAATATTATCCCATATAAAAGAATGACTAAGACCGAAGTCATGCTCGCAATTGTTTAACAATGTTATACATGTATTTAGAGAGAAATAAATATATAATAGTATATATATATAGAAAAAAAAAACTCATATCACGAGTAATGGAACCCATCTGTCAAAGGCAGGGAAACATGTCAAGGTGGGGAGCCTTATTCGTCAATGAATAATTAATTATTTTATTTTATTTTTCATTTTTGGGTAAAATTATTTTATTTTTTCCTAATTATCGAAGTTATCGGTGGCAGCAGGACACAGTCGGACCATCAGTAAACTTGTCTCTTTAACTCATGATTCAATTGTATTATACTAATATTAGATAATATAATTTATTCGAACTCTTTATAATCGTACCATTTATTTTATTTACCTATATTTATTTTATTTGGATTTAAACCGTAAGCTCCTGTTATGCTTGAAGTGGCGACTTCATGAAAATATATTATAATTGAATTACATGTCCATATTTGTTGTGTAAGTCAATTAAATTAAGTTCATATATAAACAATCGTGTTATTTATATTTTAAAAAAGAAAATAATAAAATACCCATAAAACATAATATTTTATTTATTTGTACGTTATATGGATAGAACCTCTAAATTTTAAAGAATTATAATTTTTTAAAATGTGCTGGAGGTATAATTCTTTAAAATAATATTAGATCCAAAGGCACGAAGTAAGCTAGATTAAATCAGAACCGTTGATAAGGTAAGACTTACGGTAAGAAGAGAAAATCGCGATGTAGACGATAACACCTCCAAACCCCGTACGCATAGTATACACAATCACGGGTGATACCAAGAATCTCCAAACTTATGGAGAGACTTTTTTTTAGCCACGTGGGACCCACAGTTTTACATAAGACCGTACCTATATGTATGTATACATCTACTATTTCTTATCTACCTATAAATTTCCATAAATATACTTCATGGCATCTATCCCTGTTCAACTAATCTTCTAAAAAAGTGTTTGTATATATGTATATATACGTATGCCGTGTCCTTGTATGGTCGTTTTTTATAATTTATGGAAATTACTTATTTCAAATATTCAATACCATAACATAGCAAGTGCCAAAAGACTCGAGATGTAGCATTTTAATTCATTGATATATGCATATATGGTCGAGTTATTTGTTTTTCAATTTATTGAAAATATTATTTTTCAAATATAAGCATGCACTAAAATCTAATGATGTAGTCATACGTGTTTATATAAAATTAATTTTATATTTTTCTGTTTTTATCTTAGACATACAATCTACAGTAAGCATTAGTTAAAAGTCGATAATTATTGTTGATTATAATACGAATGAAAAATTATGGTATTGAAGTGAACTAAAAGAAGAAACCATCATTCCATCGGTTGTTTTATGAAAATATTATACTTAATTTTAAAACAAACTAAGGTTTTCATTATATTTTATAGTGGTTATTAAAGAGATAATTAACACACTTTTTTAAAAAAATTATATATATATTTTAAAATGTAACCGCTAAATAACGCCCCCTCTCCCTCCACTTATTTTTGGCGGCACCAGAACCGGGAGACGCACACAGTCTCTCTCTCTCTATCTCTCTATCTCTCTCTCCGGATTTCCCTCCGTTTTATTTTTTTTCCTTGTTTCGCTATAGATTTTATCAGTATAATCATCAAAGGAAAATAAGGGAAATACGAAGATTTAGCAGCTAAATTCACTGCAAAAAACAATCAATACCCATGTCTCAAATTTCCCCTTTTTATCCTCCGATTCTTTAGATGTGTACAGAACACCGGAAATCACTGTCCTCGGCTTCAGATGGGTGAGACCAGTGGTACAGGTAGTGACAGCGTCGCTCTCTCCAATCTCCTCCTCTGCCATGAAACTGAGTCTTGTCTGAACGAGGATCTCCCCGAAGACCACGACCACGATGCCAACGTCGGAACTCAGAGATCCGCTCAAGACCCATGTTGTGTCGCCGTTGGAGTTGACGAAGAAGAGCATCTGTCGGAGCTGGTTCAGAGAGAGACCCGTCCGGTGAGATCCGAACCCGATCGAAAGGCGTCGTCTTGTGCTGGTTGTACGGTCGGCGGCTCTTCCTGGCTTAAATGGGCCAGATTGGACGCCATCGATTGGATAATTCATGTACGTACTTTGTTCTTCGAAAACCCTTTTGGTTTCTTATTTTTATTCTCCGTCTAATGTGGAAAGTTCATTCGTTTTATGATTCAGACGGGAGAAAAATTCGGTTTCCAGCATCAAACAATATATCTTGCAATTTCCTATTTCGATCTGTTCCTTTCGAGGAGATCCATCGACGTGAGCAACTCGATCTACTGATTCTCCAACTGGGTTTGGTAATTATTATTGTTTGGTCTTGACGATCTAAAAATTGATTTACAGGAGAGGAACTCATGGGCGATTCGATTGTTATCTGTTGCTTGTCTATCATTATCTGCAAAAATGGAGGAATGTAGGGTTCCTGGTTTATCAGAATTTCCATCAGAAGACTTCGTTTTTGAAGCCAAAGTGATTCAAAGAATGGAATTCTTAGTTCTAACGACGTTGGATTGGAAGATGAATCTAATCACTCCTTTCTCTTATTTGCATTACTTCATTTTCAAGATCTGTAAAGATGAACCTTTTGCAAATGGATTGGCATCAAGAGTCTCCGAATCTCTTCTTGAGATAACAAAGGGTAAAAACAAATCAATACCCTTTTTCCAATGATTCGTAAAGCTTAGTAATTTAAGATCCTTGATTTCTTTTTTTTTTTTGTAGAGATCAATCTGAATGATCATCGACCGTCTGTAGTCTCTGCTGCAGCAGTGTTAGCTTCATCAGACAGTAAATTAACCAGAGAAGAAATTGGGACAAAGTTTGTCTCAATCCCATGGTGGATGTCTAGTGAGAACGTGAGTTTGTAATGAAATCAAATCAAAAGTATTGATCTTGAACTCACATTTTGAGATTTGGATTTGGATGCAGGAGAATGTGTATTCATGCTATCGGATGATCCTAGAGACGGAAGATAAGAGACAGAGGACACCAGAATCGGCGATCTCAAGAGAAAAACAATCGTTGAATTTGGATTCAACGGATATCGTTGAGGATTCTTGTTTATCATCAGGAGGAGCTGGCACTAAACGTCGCATTTCCTTCGATGGATTCGATCAAATTTCTCCTCCCAAGAAACTGCATCGCCCATAAGATCTTTACATTGATTGATTCCGTTTTGCTTCTTCATTTTTATTACAGAAAATTCAGAAAACCGTATGGTTATTTCAATTTTTTGCTCTACTTATAGGTTGCTATGAGTGTTTTTGATCAGCATTGTCATGGTATTGATGATTTGGGGGACTAAAATGAACCCATCAAAACTTTGGGGTCTCTTATATGATACTGAAGAAATGCTGGGGTGATTTCGCATAAAAGGAATCTAAAGGTTAATAAATAAGGGAGGCGAATTTTATTAAGCACCGTTGTTTATCAACATTCAACCCTATCCTATTGTTTTCCTTTTTTTTTCATCTTCTTATTTTTTTTCAACAATTTCAATTTTTTTATATATTCCTTATGGGCCACGTGATTTTTAGTTAATTGTGATGGGAAATATCGGATTTTATGTGAAAGTCCATCACTTTGCCATCATCCCTTGGTAACTTTTGATTGTGGGATATATAAATATATATATGTAAGCATTGTTCTAAAGGCTTATAGCCAATGGGGAATGAAAGATTTATTCTCTTTTTGTTTGATATGATCTCACTTTATGCCACTTCAAAAGATTTATGCAAAGTGAATCCATCTGGATAGTACTTTAATTTCTTTATCTGCCAAAAGTTTTACATTGAGAGATATTTCCCCTCACCAACAATAATCAATAACATTACATTATATTATTGTTATTATTAAGAAATTATATTAGAAAATCAACAAGTACAAACATTCTTTGATAATATATGTGGGTTAGTCCATACCCTAAGGTCTATGTAATTCAATAAGCATAAAGGGTCACTCTGTTTTTTCACTACAACAAGTAAATGCTTCTGAAATTTTGCTCCTTTCTTTCATTGATTATTTGTAGGACCCTGAAATTTGTGTCATCAATGGACTTAGTCCTCTTCTGTTGGGTCCTTACGGGCCATGAAACTAAATTAAAAAGCTTCAAACTTTAGACTTAATATGTATATATATATATATATATATAAATACGATCCAAGGAGTCGTAGATGTATCTCTTGACTTGTTCCTATGGTTTTGACAGAGATTAGATTGGGGTGTCAGGGAAGGCTCCACCAAAGCCACATGACTTTATGGAGGGTCTTAGGATAAATAAATAATATAATAAAATTTAAAAAAAATAATAAATAAATACAGTCTGGCGATTGTACAAATCATTGTCTTTCCCATTACACACTTTTCTCTGTTCACTACAGTTGGGTTGTTTTCTTCTTCTTGTGTGTGTTATTTTCTCTGCAAGTCTCAGTTGGTCCCTTTGCACCATTTCTTACACTCTTAAGACATGACATGAAGGAACAGAAAAGGAAACTCATTTCAAAAACAAAGTAATAAAGAAAAAAACAGTACTTGTAATGGAAAAAGTTGCTAAAAAAAGAAAATCTGTTCATGTCAGCCCTCTTCTGTTTTCTTACAGATAATAATAAAACCAGTCTTGTTTCATTTGATCTCTCCCAAATCACACTGGAATCCTTTTGAGACCAGCGGCAATTGGCATACCCAAGAAGCCAATGAATATACTGAAGATCCATTGACATATTGTGAGAGGTGTGGTGCTTGCAAATGTTCCTAAGAATTCAATAATTATGATCTGAAAGAAGACAGTGCAGCCAAGAACAACCACGAATACGTAATTGTCCAAAATGCCCTTGAAAACGTCGATTTCTTCCATCTCCCGTGAGCTTATCTCGTTGAAAACCTGACATGAAATCACTCTCTTAAGTTTGATGAATGATCGTAAAGGATTCGACTTTGATCGTAAATGATAATACCTGACAGAAGACGAAACAATTGAAGATAAGGGTGTTCAATGTAAGAGTGGAATCTTGGCCTTGAAGACCAAACATGGACTTTCCTTTGGCTTGGAGGATCCAAATGATGATAAACTGATACACAGACTGTCCTAAGATGTTCCTCCACATGGCATTAGTGATGAAATTACCTCTCCTTCCAACGGGAGAACGTTTCATTAGTTCATCATTCGGTGGCTCAGTCGCCAAAGCAAGAGCTCCAAGTGTGTCCATGATCATGTTGACCCACAAGAGTTGAACAGCAGTTAATGGAGCACTCCCTGAAAATATTGGTTAGAATCAAAATTTGATCAATGGATTGATTTGTCTTTTACGTATTTTACCGGTTAAGCAAGCTGAAGAGAAGTTAACAATGAGCGCCACGACATTGACAGTGAGCTGAAACTGCACAAATTTCTGAATATTGATGTAAACGGATCGTCCCCATTTAGCCACAGTCACGATTGTCGTGAAATTATCGTCCAGAATGATCACATCCGCGCTCTCTTTCGCCACCTGAAGTATTGAAAGATACAATTTTTAATAAGATTAAACGAGAATTTCGCCATTTTCTCTTCTGGATGGCAATGGCATATCATACTCACTTCAGTTCCAGCAATGCCCATGGCTAATCCGATGTCAGCCTCGTGGAGAGCTGGTGCATCATTTGTTCCATCTCCAGTCACAGCTACAACTTCATCAAACGTAGTCCTCAATTGCTTTACAAGTGTATGCTTATCCATGGGTGAAGAACGAGCCATCACCTGAATCTTGGGAATCAGTTCAAGTAGCTCCTCTTGCTTTTTCTCTCTAAAGTCGGGACCTTCAATGGCTATGCCATCATCAGTAAGGATTCCACATTCTTTGGCAATAGCTTTTGCAGTGTTAATATTATCTCCCGTAACCATTCTCACAGTGATACCAGCACGGCGACAAAGTTGTACAGACTCCTTAACGCCAGGACGAACAGGGTCCTTTATACCCACAATTCCTATGCAGGTAAAACCCGAAAGTGGAATATCTTCATCTGAAGAAAACCCATTTTCCAAATCCATATAGGCGAGGCAAAGAGTGCGAAGAGCTTCGTTTGCGAATTCATTGATTGTAACGTTCAGATACTTGATGGATTCTTCATCAAGATGAACTACTTCACCGTTTGAATTGAGCGCTTTATCGCACGCAGCCAAAACTATTTCAGACGCTCCTTTTGTATGAGCACGCATTGACCCTCCTTCAGGCAGTTCAATTACAACTCCCATTCGCTTCTTCGTGGAGTTAAAAGGCTCAACTTTGATTACTTTGTACGGTTTCCTCTCATCTTGAAAACTTCCTCCTAGTGACAATCCAAATTCCAATATAGCAGTCTCTGTTGGAGTGCCTAATATCTCAGCTTTTCCATCTTTGTTCATAACAACTTCACCCCCCGTGTTATTGAAGATCGATTGAAGCAATAGTTTGAGGGCGGATTCTGGTATTTCAGATCGAAGGTTAGAGCTTTTGTTCGCAACGTCTTGAACGTTCATGCAAATGCAAGATTTCACAACGGTCATATGGTTGGTTGTAAGTGTACCAGTCTTGTCACTGCAAATAGTTGTTGCAGATCCCATGGTTTCACAGGCAGCTAAGTGACGTACAAGGGCTTTATCATTCATCATTTTCTTCATAGCAAATGCAAGACTAAGAGTCACAGCCAAAGGCAATCCTTCTGGAACGGCCACGACAACAATGGTGACTGCAATTGCAAAGTATTCTAATAGCTCTAATGCTTCATCCCCTGACCAAATCCAGTGAGTGCCCATTTGAAGCTTCCTCATGAACATTCCTTGTACTAATACTGCAAAGGTAATTATGGCAAAGAAAAGACCTATTTTGCCAATTATGGTGGCAACTCCATTCAGTTTGACCTGTAGAGGAGTTTCATCATCACCTCCTTCACTCAGAGTTGCCATTAGCTTTCCCCATTGGGTTCTCATCCCCACTGTGGTCACCATCATCTTACATGATCCATCCTGTACTTTGGTTCCAGACAGAAGGTATGGATTTTGGGCATTTACCATCACCGGCTCACTTTCTCCCGTCAAACTCGATTCATCTATTACCACAGAGAACCCCACGAGAAAGAGACCATCCGCAGGGACTTGATCTCCAATAGCCAGATGAACAATATCACCAGGGAGCAATTCATAAATCGACATTTTCTGCCTGAATCCATTTCTTGTCACCTGAACTGTGATCTTCTTCTTCTCCTTATCCAAATCCCGGAACTGTAAAGATTGTCGATAATCACTCGTTGCTGTCACAAACACGACGAGCAGAATACTTGCCACAATGCCAAGACCATCATGGGCACCATGTGGCCATCCTTCTGTTGCTATTCCAACTATTAATGACACAAATGCGCATACACCGAGGATCATGAGAGTCATATCTTGAAGGGCTTCATAAACGAATACCCAAAAACTACGAGCTTCACTCTCTGCAAACTTATTGATCCCGAAGATCTCTTGCCTTCGGTTCAGCTCATTGGCCTCTGTCGACAGTCCATTTGTGGCACACGTCTTCAGCTTCTGCGCAAGACCTTCAACTCCTCCGTGGAACTTCAGTTTTTTCACGTCGTGACATTCAACTATTGACCCTAACTCTTCTGCACAAATGTCAAAGCCTGCAGCTTTGACCTCTTCAGGCACCGAGTAGTCACTTGGAGTCACACCTGCAGTCACGGCAAAAGAAAACCTAAACAACCAAATCTAAAAACAAAATGTGTAAATCTAAAAATATTCCATATGATCCCACCTGAGATAAATTGGAAAGCCGCCTTTGAAACCAGAACTGCGACCCTTAATTTCTCCTGTTTATGGCAGGTTTATAAGGCAATTATAGACGTAAATGATTGAATATGTTGGGACATTCAGAGAAAGTATATACAAGGAGATAAAATTATGAACGATCTTTGGACAGATTGACAGAACAGTAACATGTCATTGCCATGAAACACATCTTATGTCGAGCCACATGAATGCGATCGAAATAAAACCAAACTCTTCAGACCCATGGAAATTCTACGATCATCATCTATCGTAAAAGGCGATTCAGATGGATCAAACATATGGGTCGCATTAAAAAACCAAACTTTGGAAATAAAGAAACAAAGAAACCTGATTGGTTCGACGCATGGCGGCGGCCTCGTAGCGCTTGGAGAGATTGGCTGTGAAACGAAACCGCCGTTTGGGGTTCTTTACGACGCCGCAGAGCTTCCGCCATTTCTCGAGCACTTCCTCCGTAGAATGCTTTGCTTTCACATCGAAATTCTCGTTCAGATAACTCTCCATTTTCTACCCTTTTCGATCCCTTCGATCACAACCCTTCTCCTTCTTCCAGCTTCAATGGCTGTTACAGAGAAACGTCAACGTTAATCTCTCTCTCTCTCTCTCTCTCTCTTTGTGTCTCTCTTAATCTTTTGTTCTGCGGTAAATTTTGTGAGGAAGAGAAGAAGCAGAAGAATCGGAAACTTAGTGGAGACAAAGGCGAGTTTTAAGATCTAAACATTTGTGCTTGAATTGACTGAGTCCTGAGTTTGTAACAATGCGGAAGCCGAGTTGACTCGCTTTTTTTTCGTGTCCTCAACTCTCTCTATCAATCAATCAATCAAAAACCATGAATAATATAATAACAATAATAATCATAATAATACCACGTATTTAACATATATGCGGTGAAGAACTCAAGAATATGTCCGTTATGGTGCCTCACGTACTCGTCCATACATGTTATACAAATACAGAAATGTATAATTAATTGTTATGACGATTTCAAATATATATAACCAGAAATACCGGGACGTATATATATATACACATATCAAATGACATAGTATTAAAATAAAGTATAAAAGAGAAATGTGGGACGAAGGTAGGGGATTTAAATTTTATTAAACCAATCTTTGTTAAGGTGGTGTGATTAAGGAACGTGGACGGAGGCTGTAAGAATATGGACCACCACGTAAGAACCACCCACCAGTTTTCTCGGTAGGCTTATTTGACTAAGTCTTCATAGCTGGTCTGGTCCGAATATTTAAATTAGATGTAATATAACAACATATGTTCATTTACAAAATAACCACTTTAATGTTTTCGTTAGAGGGAAAATATTAGATTAGGTTGAGGAAATTTTGTCTTGTATGTGCTAAAAAGAGTCATATCTTATACATAATAGAATAACAGTGCAAAGAAGGTATTTTTGGCATGACATCATCTTGATTTACCACATAGGATGACATGCATTCATATTAATCTAACGTGGTATCATACCCAATCTCCATCACCATCTCTTTAAATTATAATATAATAATATTTATATTATTATTTTATTTTAACACAATAAAAAATAATATATATCTTAATATTAATTATAACAAAAGATCAAATAATCTATTGGATATTTTTTAATGTGATAACAATCTATTGACCATTAGATCGAATTTTACTATTGTTAAAAAAATTATCATTTTCTGGTCGTTGAATAGATTTATATGAATGAACTTTATTCATTCGATTAAACAAAGTATTTAACGGAAAAAAGACATTTAAGGGAAGAAACAATCCCCGTGTCATGCAGATATTATGCTACTAAAAGTTTTTTTTGTTAAATATATATAAAATATAGTTATATAAATTGGGCTAACTTTAAAAATATTTTCGTAGGATTAAAACATTTCAAAAATATCTTTTTCAAAGAAGAAAAAATTTTAACTTCAAAAATATCCTTATAAATGTTGATATTCCCAAATATCTCTGCGATCTTACGATCCAGTTCGACCCAACGACTCAGTTTGATCCTGCGACCCTTGTCCCTCTGCAACCCTTGTTTCTCTGCGACCCTTGGACCCCTACGACCCTTGTCTCTCTGCGACCCTTGTTCCTCTGCAAACCCTTGGACCCCTGCGACCCTTGTCCTTCTGCGACCCTTGGATCCCTGCGATACTAATTTAGTATTTACAAATTATTTACAAATAATATGAATAAAATTTTGAAAATACAGCTCAAATCAAAATATATTGGACCCGTGCGACCCTTCCGACCATTGCGACCCTTCCGACCATCGCGACCCTTCCAACCATTGCGACCCTTCCGACCATTTCGACCCTTTCGACTAGTCTTTTCAATGTCAAACTACTGTTATGTGGTCAATACATGCACCTTGGTCATTCTTTGTATTTATTGTCTTTCTAGAATTTTAGGAGTCCATTTATTTTTCGTTATAAATAGAGGAGGAAAAACCGAAAGCTACAACAAGCACCAAATCATCTCTTGTTTCGAGTCTTTCATTCTCTCAAAAGGGCGATTTCTAACATCTAACCCTAAATTCTCTGAAAAATCCTTGTTACCTTCGTGACCATTAAGGTCACATGGTCGACCCAAGGTATCGTGCTGTCTATTTGTTACTCAATATCTTGGTAATCGTCGAACTCAGTCTGTATGCAGATACACACAAGTACTTACAACTTGGATGGATGACTTTGTGATGTATCTACACTACATAAGATCTTGGTAATCGGCGGACTCAGACATCTGTATCCGCGTTACCTAAGGTCACGGTTGGAGGTCAAATTAGAGAAGGCGTTGAGTCACACACGACTCTTCCTGCGGGGAAGGGCTGCGATGTGTCTTTAAACTCGGCAAATTTGACCTTTTTTTCTTTCCTTTTTTTTCTCGAACTTCTTTTTGCCTTTTTCTTCTTCTTTAACTTTTTTCTTTCCTTATTTTTAACCGTTGTGACCTTTGAGACCTTATGTAACCTTATATAACTTTTTTGTGACCTTTGTAACCTTTGAGACCTTATGTAATCAATATTTAAACGTTAAAAATGTCTTATTTTGCATATATTGTTCGTAAGATTATAACCAAATATGACCCGTTATGCGACGCTCAATCGGATTAAATTATAATCAGGTTTAAACGGGTACGACTCATGCGACCACACATATGACCCATGGACGACTCATGCGACCAAACATGACCCATGGACGTCTAATGCGAATACATAAGACCCTTGTACGACTCAAGCGACCCTATATGACCACATATGACCACATATGACCCATGGACGACTCATGCGACCAAACATGACCCATAGACGTCTCATGCGACCACATAAGACCCTTGTACGACTCATGCGACCCTATATGA
>CM071868.1:40570617-40581424 GCA_036759665.1 Gynandropsis gynandra
GGAGGTTCAACATATGGCGCAGACTCCTTCGATAAAGGTCCAGCACCTGCATAAAATTTACCTCATTAAACATATGGCGACCAATGCGACCCATGCGACCCATTCTCCCCATGCGACCAATGCGACCCATGCGACCAATGCGACCCATGCGACCTATGCGACTCATGCGCCCCATGCACCCTATGCGACCTCAAATGACTGTACTTACTTGGTTCGTTACATTGATTATGTAACACATGCGACCCATGCGACCCATTCAACTTTAGCGACCCAGTGACACATGCGACATATGAAACCCATGGGACCCATGCGACTCTAACGTTCCTGCGGCTTATGCGACCCTACGACTCTAATGACCCTACGGCTTATGCGACCCTAGGACTTATATGTCTTGATGGAAATTGACACTCAAATGACCTTTTCACTAAATATTACTTACTTGGTGGAACTCCATCAGGAGTAATGTTTCCCAAATCCTCTTCTGAGCCATCTCCACTTGGCTCTTTTCTTGACACTGGATTTGGACGTCGAAGGAATTCAAAAGCAAAATCACCAACCGTGTCTGAAGACTGGGTTTTGGTGATCGCAACTTTCTCGGCAGCCTTTGATTTTGGATTAGGCACATGAATCCCGACATCCCTTAGAAGGTCTCTTACGGCGTTGATGATTCTCTTCTCCGACTTCCTTATTTCCCCTATTAATTTCTTCTCCAGTGTCAGAGGGACTGCAGCATCAGCATCAACATCACTCACTCACTCCTTCCTCTTAGTTCCTTTTTCCTTCTCCTTTTTTGATCACCAAGAGCTGCTTTTCGTGTCAGCAGTTCTTGCTTACGGATATCCTCCCAACAAATACCCTTCAGATTTCTACAAAGATGTTTCATCCATATCTGAACATCGGGATCGTCACATCCCTCGTAATCCTCCAGACTAGAAAGTAAAGCTTCCTCTTCGTGTTCAGCACGAAGAATACTTAGAATATCCTGAAAAACAAAAATAACCATTATTACCCTCTGTGACCCGTGTTTCCCTTGTGAAACTTTAGTAATCGTTACCTTAGAATCTCCAATCTACCTTATCACATCTACATACTTCGGGTTAAAATTGGATTCAACATACCATCCATTTCCGCTCAAACTAAGGATGGTTTCAAATGGAAGTAACTGAAACATTAAAACAAAATGATAAGAATGCAAAAAGTACGAAAACATTCAAGTTATTCGAATAATATATACAACTTACCATTAGTGGGATCATGAAACCGCCACAATACCATTTTGGTTTCGGTGATGTCCCGCTAACGTGCTTGTGGCAAGTATCCACAATCATCTCGAATGTGTACCGACCCTATGGAAAGCCTTCATAAAATTCTAAGTCATCAACCATGTCAATGAGATCATGGCTGATAGAGTTTTCTGCTGAAGGCTTGTGAGCCATAACTTGCGCCAACAACATCAAAGTTTCGAACCTCTTCCGGTCGTCGGAATTCTTCGCCTTATCAAGCTTTTCACTGACTTGTTCGAGGGTCACCTTTCCACGGCCGAAATTCTTCAGCCTGAATGTGACACCCATCATGGACTCCCATCCTATGGGATATGGTCCGCATTTCAATCCGGAAATTAGTGCGCGTTCCACTATAGAGTACCGGATGGGAATGTCGTTTATTGTCTCGTGAGGATAACACTTGGTGGTGATCTTTGGCATGCTGTCCATGTGCTTGAATTCATACACAAATTTCGGCTTTGGCGCCACCTGCAAAATGACCAATTACGAATACATTATACTTCTACCGATTTAAACGACCCATGCGATTCAACCGACCCGTGCGACTCAACCGACTCGTGCGACCCATGCGACTCAGCCGACCCGTGCGACCCATGCGACTCAAACGACCCTCAGACACTCTGCGACACTCAACCGACTCACTGAGACTCAACCGACCCACGCCCCTCAAATGACCATTGCGACCCATCCCACTCACTGAGACAACCGACTCACTGAATTGAATATGGTCATGCAACTCCTGCTACCCTTGCTACTCAACCGACTCACTGAGTCGAAGATGTTCATGCAACTCCTGCGACCCTTGCGATCTAACCGACTCACTGACACTGATACTCACCCATTTCAAATCAATAAACTGAGTCGAAAATGGTAATGCAACTACTGCAATCCTTGCTACTCAAGCGACTCACGGAGGCGAAGATGTTCATGCAACTCCTGCGACCCTTGCGACCTAACCGACTCACTGACACTGACACTCACCCATTTCAAATCAATAAACCATTTTGTGACTCGAAAGCTTGCAAAACCCTAGAAATCGAGCTACTTACACTTATTGACGCCATTGAAGATTGACTCGTGCTCTCTTCGCCAGTGCTGCTGCTGATTCTAGCCATTTTCCTTCTCGCCAACTTCAAATCGATCCCTCTCAAGTTCGACATCACTTATTTCTTTCTTGCTATAAACTTTAAAACAGGTTTCACGTCGAAAAACTGTTCGGCTTTCTCATTTTTTACAGCTTTTCACGTCGAAAAACTGTCGAACGTAGGTTTTTTCACGTTTGAACATTAAGGACAAGTTTGTCCTTTCTTCAGTTTTTTTTTCGGATTTAATAATTATTTTAGAGAAAGGTATTTTTAAAGTGTTTTAGCCCTATAAGGGTATTTCTGATATTCCGCCTTATAAAATACATTATGTATATAATTGAATACTATATAATATATATATAATATGTGTTATAAGTATATATATAATATCTATATATATGATAATATGTATAATAAAATAAAATAAAAGAGAAACATATTTATCAAAATATTGAATACGAATGAAATTGTTTTTATGTATTTTTTGTGGTGGATGAGTTTTGTTGTTGCGTAAAAATTTTATTTATAAGTAAATATTATTTACCATTTCAATGATTTTTTAATATAGTATATTTATCATTTCAATATTTTTTTAATATTTTTATATGGTATCGATTTTAAACGGAACATTTTAATTTTTAAAAAAATTAAAATACATATAAATTTATGATAACAATCCAAACGGTTCACATTTTCTAAAATATATTAAAAAATTTCAAATATATGAAAAACGTATTACATAAATTTTTTAAAAAATATATATCATCCACTTAATTATTAATTTATAATATATTTTCCGATAAAAATAAAAAAAATATAATTTGATTTTATCATTTTTGATTGATAAATATAAATAAAAATCATTTCATAAACCAAATTTACACTATATATTTTTTATTTATTTGTCAAAAATTCAAATTTATCCGCATATTGCACGAAGAAATGATATTAGCACATTGCGCGAGAAATGATCTAATATATATATATTAGGTTCTATTTATACAAAAAAAGATTTATAAATAAACAATTATATGAGTTTTTCGTCTACGCATGCATTATTTAATTATAGTCGAAATCTACGTTAAGTTTTCTAGTTTTAAAATTGTGAAACGATTAAGATCGTGGATGTATTTTTTGTTTTTTTTTAATCTTGGACAATTAGATTTATTTTACATTTAATTTTAATTCTATAATGTTAAATTAGTAGTATTAAATCTAGATCGTTTAATTTATTTTTCAAAGATGTATATCAATCAGTAAACGTGAAATCAAAAAATTCAAGAATGATCTATTATGTTATAAATAATTCTTCAACCGACGGTTTCGTTTAGTTTGAAAGCCAAAACCACTCGGTCGAGTGACAATATAAAATTATTCAAATAATGAAGACATCTAATTAATGTCATATTGTTTATTCATAAAAAAAATTCAAAATCACATGGATTCTACATAATTTTTCATAGAACTTAAAATCTTATCTTATCTTATTGTATTTAGTGAAATTTATTTACATTAAGCAAACTTTTGTAGCTATAAATAGTCAAATCATTTAATAAAATAAATATAGATTTGTGAGTTTGAGTTTCACTTAGAATGGTTCGTGAGCTTTTAGTTCATGGTTATTTTTGGAACCACGAACTTATCAGATGAAGTAATTTCATTCGTTTTGGCTTATCAAATGTTAGTCTATACATAATGTTCGTTTTGACTTATCAAACGTTAGTCTATAAATGTTTATAACATTATTTAACAAATCAAGGTTGTTAATTGGAATTACTAGAAATTTTAAATGTTCAAACAGATTTTTCGAATGACGATGGTCATCAAAAAATTTCAGAACGGATTACGGATGGATTTCGGAAAAATGTACAATACGTCCATAATCCATTTGGAAATTTACTGAAGGAAATATTGTCTGTAATATGTTTATAATTGCAGATGAATTCTAGACGAATGAGATAGTCGTCCAGAATTACGAGCGGATAAAAAACCGACAGACGAAAATATCATCCATCTATAATTTGCAGGCCCATCCGGAATTCATCTGCAATCACAGACGAGCGACACGATCTATCCATGGTTCATCCGAAATTACGAATGGCCCGTTCTTCAAATTTTCAAATGGATGAGATAGTCATCCGTATACCGTTCTGAATTGTGGATGATGGTCCGGACGCCGTTCGAAATTCTTGAACTTTTCAACTATAGAAGGGCTGGAAAAAAGCGAAAATGAAAAGTTTGGTGAAGAAATTTAAGCTTTGCTTTGTCTTTTCCCACTCTACTCATCTCTAAACCTTTTTTCGTACCTGGTTTGTACATGATTCAGAATACCGCCTCTATCAATTTTTTCCCATCACGCAAGATCATCGATAATTAAATGTTTAAAATAATTGAATATATTGATTTTGATATGCTCATCCCTTGCATTAAATCAGTTTGAAACCTTGCGAGAACATTAAGAGTGACAAAATCCTGGATGATTAAGCCTTTGGTGAAGCTTCTGGATAACCGAGAACCCAAAGGAAAATTTTTCACAGATGGATGAATCTCGTCGCCAAATTTCTTGACAGACACGTAGGCCGTCTAGAAATTCTCTAACAGGATACACCCGTCCGAAAAGTCTTTCCAATGTTTTATGAACTACTTTGTTCATCTATATATAGGGACGGTTCACAGACTACATTTTTCATTCGTAAATGCAGACGAATTATAGACATATTAGATTTAATGACGCTCATTCCTGGACGGATGTGGACCGTTCAGAATCCATTTGGAATTGTGTGTCCGAACGAATTCCGGACAGATTTGGCCGTATGGAATTCGTTCTTTTCGTGTAGTGCCAAGTTATTCGATGGGTTATGAACGATCATCTTCACGGTTTATTGTGTGGACCTAATTTATCGTTTTTGGTTGCTTAGTCGTCTTTTAGAGTTTTACATTTCAGATCATATCAAGTGTAAAATAAAATAATTTTTGAAACAAAATTTAAATTAACACCATTTATAAAAAATATTATTATTATTATTACTATTTTATTAATTTAAAAGTTGGTACCTTTTAAGGAGAATAATTATTGTGGATAATAGTGAATAAAAAAGCATTCCATTGTTTATCGAATGAGAGAGAGAAACTTAATGGTTCCACATTGAATCCAAAACAAACGCGGTTTGTATCGTCGAGACGTGGCAGAAACCACTGTTTAAAATGCTTTTATTTTATATGTGAGGATATATATATATATGTATATTATATACATAAAAAGCCGTGCATAGTAAAAATAAAACCCCCGCTGACATGCGTCGTACCTGTTGTTCATTTCGCAGTCGGGTCAAGGGAACGATTGTTGTTCCCCGGGTTATCCGATTCAACATTTGCTCGACCCAGTTGCTCAACGCGTGCGATCTCGCCACGTGTCTCTGCTGGCATTCCGTTGGATTGGAGCAGTCTGATTGCCAATGCATTTAAAAAATTGGATGGGTGGATTTCGCCACCGACCACCTGTGGATGCCGATGTCCATTTTTTAGGGTTTCTAAGTGTTTCCCTTCTGCTTCGTTTCACCCCATTCTGTCCCTCTCCATTCTCATTTCTCGCTCCTCTCTCTTCTCTCTAGGTTTTCTGTTGACAGTTGCGTTGTATTTCTTGGTTTTGTTGCTTGTGTTTGTGATTTCTCCCGTCTAGATGTGTTTTCATCTCGATTTCTTAGTAGTTGTCGATTTGTTTTGATATTTGTTTTGTATTTCTTCGGATTTCTCTTTGTCTGTGGGTTCTGGCTTTGTTTTCCATCACCAGTTGTTTGTTCGGTTGGAAAGGGTCTGGTCGGCGGCGTGGATGATATCCGTGCTATTTGTTTGGGTCGTTAGACCTTGCCGCCTGTTACAGTCGTCCTGCATTTGGTTTTATCCATGGTTTTTAACCCTTTTTTTATGTCCTTCGGATTTCATTGCATGTCATTTGGTTTTGGTTTTTGTGTTGTTTTCCAGCTGTTCTTTTTAATTCCCGTCCGTGCGTCTTTGGTCACTAGCCTGAATAGTACTCCGATCTATTTGCTTGGGTCGTTAGATCCTGACACCCGTTATCGTTGTCCTTCTGTCTAATTGTGAGTGTCCGGCTGCCATGGGTTCTAAACCGTTTGGCTATGTGGATTTTTTCGCCCGTATGTTGCATTGTTTCTTAGATCTGTAACCGATTGTTCGATGATGTTGTTTGCGGATTTTTTTGCCATTTTAGGAGTTGTAGTTTTCTTCGTGTGGTAGATTTGGGTCCATGGATGGTTGTATAGATTTGTGTTGTTTCCAATTTTTGATTCATGAATATTATGTTGTGGATCCGTATTTTCTTTATCTATGCATGTTTTGTTTGCATGTTTTACTTTGTTCTAAGATTTCGTTTATCTCGGCTCTATCTTGCTATCCTAGGGTTTGTGGTTATTCGTGCATTGTAGATATCGTGTTTAAAGATTTGTTGTTATTTGTTATTCCTTATTGAATTTGTTTCTGTTGTTTTGTTTTCCGGATTTATGAACAGTTATATAAATGTGTTGTTCTAGAATTTTACTTTATGAAGATGTTGGTATATGTTATGTTTTGTGCAGACTTGATTACTAATTTGGTTTATCCTTTATGTTTATATGACTTTTTATATGTATTTTATTTGGGCTTTATACTGTTTTGGCCTGTTAGGTTTTTCATACATGTTTTTTTGGGTTTTACGATATCTCAGCCTATTGGATCCGGTCCAGCCTTGGTCTGTATGCGTACAATGTATAGAGTATCGCCGATGTTAATGTGGGATTTAGTGCGTGTTTTATGTGTACTCTAATTTAGACCCGCCTATTGGACTTCTTCACATGTGTGGTTTGGGTTTTCAGGTATTACGGCCCGTTAAGTCTTGTTTGAGTTTCGGTTTGCATGTGTAGGGTGTATGGAGAATCTTTCATGTTTATGTGGGCTTCAATGCGTTTTTTATTTAGGCTATTTCGGTCTATTGGGCTTATATTCATTTTTCATTGGGTTTGAAGCTAATATGGCGTACTGGATCCTTCTCGGGTCTTGGTTTACATGTATACAGTGTATAGGGTAACTACGTAAATGGTGATGTGGTTGGCGCCTTCGGAAGCAGCTGACGTGGACATTTAGTTCCATAGCTATTCTCCTGCCAATAGACTAGATAGGTGATAACACTGAAAGTGTATCATATTTAGGATAGGTTTTTTTATCATTTTAGGATATTTCTTACATCGTCTACTTACTTATCCGATATTATTTTGAGCTTCACACACCGGTTTTATTGGTTTTCAGGTTTTTAGGCGACAAGGCCTAAATGAGCTAAACACGAAGGATTTCTAAACAAAACCACAAGATCTGAAGGAAAATCTACTCAGAACCAAGACCGAGCTCCAGAACCCAAAGGAACACCCGAGCAACGAGCGGAAAAGAAGAATATCAAGATAGCAAGGGTGCCCGATCGGGCACCACTCTCCACCCGCTCGGGTAAAGCCTACGGGGTTCATCCATGCAAAACTACCCGACCGGGCACATGAACAAGGAGATCGGGTAACATCTACCCGATCGGGCAACAATTGAACACCCGCCCGGGCGGTTACTCGTCAATCTGCCCCGCAAGTTTACGCGACTCGGGCTCCTCGACCACACGATCGGGTGACCACTACCCGATCGGGCGCAATGCTCAACACGGTCGGGCAAGCCTTTACCCGACCGGGTAACATCACTACCCGAGCGGGCTGCGAGATCCGCAACAAACTTAGATCTAGTTTCAAACGAGCAAATAAAAGGGAGATAATGGATCTAGGGCAAAAGGGGGCGACAAACAGGAGAAGAAAACACTGGAGAACATCTGGGAAAGCTCGGGAAGCATCGGAGAAGAGGAGAAGCACTATTCCGTACACCGGTAACGCATTAGGGAAGGTCGAGGCATCGAGTTCCTTAGGGTTTTACTATGTATTGGATTATGTCATCTTCTGTTTTCATGTATTCCATGAGTGAGTAGAGTCCCTACTGCGGGTAGGGCTTATCGGATTTGTATGTATGAACGATGACTTTTCTTAATGCTTAGTTTTACGATTTTCACTCTTGATTACGGTTCTATGCTTAGCAATATCAATCTTATGTTAGTGCTAACCGCTCAACAACAATGGATCTCGAACCTTGCTGGAAGGTTAAGGAACGAATCCGGTCCGCTAAGTAGTAGATTAAGTTTTGGCTAATGAGAATCTGACCGGTCGGTTAGCCAACTTAGGGATAGTGATTGCGGACGTAACGCTGCCATGATGCGTGTTAATCGGCTGTCGGAAGGCAGGGTTGCATGTATCCATGGTTAGGAGGTTTAGGCTCGGAAGAATCACTCCTCGACAGTAGAGCATGAATTTCCCGTTGTTAAGAGTAGGTTGTAGATCTATGATCTTTAGTCGTTCATGTATGCAATATCCGGTAACCCGTACACCCGTAGTACTCATCATATCTAGTTCACCCTTATCTTCGTTTCGTTGTCTCCATTAGGTTAGATTTAGGACCCTTAGAACCACATCCTTTCATATCACCTTCCTTCCTAGTTTAGTTTTGTTCTTAATTTAGCTGTATTAGTCCCTGAGATCGACCCTGGTACTACAAGATCCGTATACTTGCGGTGAAGTGGTCTAGGTAATTATAACTCGTGTTTTCCACACGTCAAGTTTTTGGCGCCGTTGCCGGGGACTAAAGACGGCTTAGATTAGGAATAGCTAGATTAGGATCTAGTCCTTTCCGGAGTCTTTTGTGTTTGTGTGTGTGTTTGTTTTCGAGTTTGTGTCTGTTTTTGTTTTTGTGTTCGTTTTTATCGAGTCTTTTTCCTATCTACCACAGATTTACGCTAGGTATTGTTGTTTCTTGTTGTGCAGGAGACTTGTATGAGAAGCTCTACACAGAAACTTCTCATCTACGATCCAGAAGTTGAACGCACGCTTAGAAACCTGCGCAAGAAAAGGAGAATCGGAGTCGATTCCGAATCTGAGGTAGAGGAAACGAGCCTCCACGAGCAACACGCCTCTGAGGAGGAGGATACTTATAGTGCAAGCAGCGGAGAGAACGCAAGCAATCCCGATATGGCTGCTGCAGACGAGACTTATGGAGCATACACCGCTCCTAAGCACACCCAGCTTCTTTCGTGCATGGCCCGCACGATAGATACGCAAGTTGAGCTCCAACCAGCGTTTATTCAAATGCTCAACAACTCGGCTTTTCGTGGAATGGAGAACGAGGACCCAAACTCCCACCTTACGGACTTCAAGATGTTATGTAGTACAACTAAGGTTGGAACGGGAGTCACTCGAGAGGACCTCTATCTTACGGCGTTCCCATTCTCACTCAAAGATGCGGCACAACGTTGGCTCTTCAACTTGCCGACTGCATCTATCACGTCCTGGAATGAAATGGAACAAAGATTCATGCAGCAATTCTTCCCGGACCACCGAACGCTTCTCGCCAAGAACCGGATAAATTCTTTCCTTCAAGAAAGAGGCGAGACGCTACATGACGCATGGGAGCGATTCAAGGATTACCAGCGCATATGCCCTCACCACGGGATGGACAAGAAGTATCTCATTACTAACTTCATCCAAGGACTCCAAGAGACCACCCGGTTCATGATCGTAGCAGCGGGTGGAGGATCCCTAAGCAATCTCACGTTCGATCAGCTCGAGAATCTAATCGAGAGTATGGCTAGGGAAGGAGGCAAGAAAGTGGGGGAATATAATCGCAACTTCCCATCGAAGGCTGCTGTAAATGAGCTTGGTACCGCCAACCCGGAACTAACGGATCTTAGACAACAAGTTGGCGAAATTCACCGGATGATAGCTGGACTGCATGTGGATAGACACGATTCATCCGTCGGCCAAGGGATAGAAGAGGTAAACTATGTCTCCAATCGGGGATATCAGCAAGGCTACATTAAGAGCCATCCCAACCTCTCATACGGTAATACGCACAACGTGGCAAATCCGCAAGATTTTCAGCCGCGGATAATGACGAGGAACCCTAATCAAGGGTTTCAACCGAGAGGTAACGGCCAAGAATACGGGTACCAACAACGCGCACATTCCTCGAACGATTCAGATATTTTGTCAATGCTCCAAACGATGCACCAAGAGCAAAAGAGTGCATTAGGAGGGATTAGAGCCGAACAAGAAGATATGAAGAAGAGGATGGATGGGTTTCAAACACATCTAAGACTTCTTGAGACGCAAGTGGCACAATTAGCCCAAGGTTCCAACCGGCAACCCGGACAACTTCCCGGAAAGCCCGAAGCGAACCCCCGCGAGCAAGTGAACGCCATTTTCCTAAGGAGCGGGAACACTGTGGGGCAACCAATGCCACCCACGGCTGAGAGAGGAGAGTCCAAGAGCGATGATACCGAACTCCCTATCGCCCCAGCCGTAGAAGAGAAGG
>CM071868.1:40582017-40602882 GCA_036759665.1 Gynandropsis gynandra
CATCGGAAAGTTCGGAATATTATTCTCTACTCACTCAGCCAAGTCCACTTTTGATTGAAAAAGAGTACGGATTTAACATGGCAGTGGATGAGGCTACGGACGTTGATGATTACACGGAGAAACCCGAAGTAGAAGAAGAATTCGCGGACACGGACACGATTGAGCAACCATGCCATATTGATTTCGTGTTCCCCGAGGGCAGTTTTGAAGGATTAGTCGAGGAGATTTGTGTTCAGATCAAGGAAGTTCAGATCAAGGATTCCTTAGATTTGAATCGAATAGCGGTTGGGGAATGTAGCTACAAGGTACCAACCGAGCCGCTTAACAACGAAAGGAAAAAGGAATCCTCGAACCATGACATCCGCACAACCCTATGTGGATGTGGAGCGGAAATTCAGTACGCAAACGATCCTAAGATGCCGAGAAGCCACATAAAACGTCCAGCTCATAATCGGGACATAGTACCTAGGCCTAGGGTAAAGATGAAGCCTTCACCCGAAAGGCTCACACGTACGACATCTCTGGAAGAGCCGGAGGAAACGAACGACTCAACCAGGATGTTTGCAAAGCACGATCCAACCCCGAACGTAGAGAGTTTCATGACCGACTTTAGGGATGAAAATACCGATCGTGCAAGGAGTCCGGCAATTTCGCGTGCCACCCCATATCGAACACACATTGCACGCGAAACGCTACGGACAAGACGACGTCGAGGACGTCCACCTGATAAGTAGCGTGCCATGGTCAGGCTCGTCACTTTAAACAAGCGCTTCTCGGGAGGCAACCCGAGCATATCCTTTTTCATTTTAATTTTTCGGACTTATTTTTCATTTTCATTTTTTTTATTTAATTCTGGACAATTTCTCTAGGAATTAGGAAGTTAGAGATTCGTGTTATTGCTGTTTTGTTTCCCACGTTTGAATTTTTTTTAGAAATGCAGCAATACCCGATCGGGCACACTTTTGCCACCCGATCGGGCACGTTCAGGAATTGGAGAACCCGGTCGTGCATCCACGCACAGCACCCGACCGGGTAGGTAATTGGGGCATCCGATCGGGCATCATCATACACTCACCCGATCGGGCAACGGTAATTAACCAGGTAGGTTAAAAACCTCGAGTAACCCGAGCGGCACACCCTCACAAATCACACAACCCGATCGTGCTCTCTAGTTTGGCGACTTTCTCTCAGACGATTTCAGTCACCGGAGCTTCTCGGATACCGCCGCCGTTCATCACCACCGGTGCAAATCTCAATTACTCAAGAACCCCCAATCTTTCCTCTCCATTCTCTGAATTTTCCTCGTTCAATTCGCGAAATCAAGGTAATCCCGCAAACTTCGTCGATTCTAGGACCAGCATGGGTTAGATCTAGGTCTGGATAGGAAGAATTAGGTGAAATTCCAGTCGATTTTGTCAATTTCGCGTACTGCAGATCGCGAAATCGCGACCACCACCCGATCGGGCAGGGCTAGCACCCCGATCGGGCTGAGCGTACATGTACCCGCTCGGGCGACCTTCTCGCCCGAGTCGGGCAACTTCACGGGGTAATTCGGCTTTGATTCACCCGATCGGGCACATGTTGTTACCCGATCGGGCACTCTGCAATCCGATTTACGTATTGATTTTATCCTTTATTTGTTTTGCAGATGGCCCCTAAGACTTCCCAGAGCACTAAGAAACGGCGATCCGACGCCCACGACCCAGAACACGGATGGCCCGTGAGATCCGACATGATCACGGAATTAACGCCATACACTCCGATCACCGAATCGCACCAAAAGTACAAGTACAACCTCGCATCTTTCCACCCCCGCCAAAAGACAAAATTCGCTGAGCTGCAGTCGAGGATCTACACATCCCGTTTCCTATCATCCGAGGCGATGAATGCCCTGGGCATCACGGAACACATAGACACCATCTTCAACACCCTAGGATGGACGGGATTGAGAACGGCGAAGGAGCATACTTACCGCAGGCTCACAGCAGAATTCTTCGCCTCGTTCACTGCCTTCTTCGCTGAATCCGAGGATAGAGAGAAGACGTTCATGGAATTCCGCCTGCTGGGGCAGAATTATCGGATTACAGCGAGGCAGTTTGCCTCGATACTCGGGGTTCCGCACGGTACGTATGTGAGATTACCAGACATCAACCGGAACCGTCAAGGCGAGTTTTGGACGCAGATAGCGCTTGGTGAGTTTTCGACGAGGTCGAAGGCGAGTCATATTCGCCACCCCGCCCTCAGGTACTTTCATTACTTCCTGACCTCATCGATCTTAGGAAAAGGAGCACAGGGCGGTGTTAACCACACCGAACTAGGCTACCTGAGGCGGGTAGTACAGACGGAGGTAGCGGATGATGACGTGGATATGTTGTCCGTCGACTTAGCTTCCTTGGTCATTGGACACTTTTTAGACATATCCACCGAGGCGGCTTGTACGGAGACGAAGATCATGTGCGGTGGTATAGTCACCATGATAGCTCGTAGGGTCGGGATCAACCTTGGGATCCTGACCGACGATAGGATTATTGAGGAGCCAGAGTTGAACCTCCAGCACTTGCGAAACCGACGAGCGGTCACGTTAGAGAGGTACAATGTAATCTGGTGTTACAAGGATGAGCACGGTAGGAGCTTAGAGGTAGACATCGATGAGATAGTAGTACCCGGTTTAGACGAGGAGGGATCTCGATTTAGGATTGACCCGAACTTCGGGCACATCGGCCCGAGAGTAGCAGAGATGGATCCATCTCCCGCAGCCGCATCTAGACCGTCTTCCTCGAGGCGAGGCAGCCGACGCGCCACACACTCGCGCGCGCGTCCTGAGTACCCCCACAGCAGATCTGACTTTCCTTCCATGGAAGGAGTCTCCGACGCCCTCAGGTACGTTGCGGAGGAGACTAGGTACCAGTCTTTTATGGCTGAGCAGAGGTACGAGTTGGAGGCTGCAAGGGATGCGGAGCAGCAGCCGTTTCACGAGCAGTCGATACAGCATACCTATTACCTCACCGAGTCAGTCCGGCGGTTTCAGCAGCTGAGCATGACGCATTATCAGGAGCCTTACATCCCGATTCCGCAGGACTACCACTCCGGAGCCATCCCCTACCAGCCTCACATCCCGTACGAGCTACAGGGATTCTACTTCCCACCTGGGGAAGGAGCCACGGGAGACCCAGCAGACATACCGAGTACCCGCGATGGAGCGGACGAGGATTAGACATTTCTTCCCTTCTTTTTCCTATTTCATTTTCTTTTTATTTTTCTTTTATGGACCATTTTTATCGTTTCTTGTTTTTAGATAGCTTTTGTGTACGCTCTTTTCAGACTTATTAGTACTCTTTGTTCTACTCTTCTGTATTGCATGTCGTATCACAGGTCTTTCA
This sequence comes from Gynandropsis gynandra, assembly GCA_036759665.1. Lineage (NCBI taxonomy): Eukaryota > Viridiplantae > Streptophyta > Magnoliopsida > Brassicales > Cleomaceae > Gynandropsis > Gynandropsis gynandra. The sequence goes on from CM071868.1 coordinate 40,585,398, forward strand.
CGTTACAATGCATTAGAGCGCAAGAGTCACTACATCCGAGCATATCACGATCCGAGAAAGACATACGCACACGCCAGGTGTATTCGTTATCACTTTTACGATTTCTCGATCTTTTTACATGTAGAGGTCCCTTTTAGATTTAGAACACCGGGACTGTGTTCCGTTCAGGTCTGGGGGGGTTTCTCTTACATTCATTGATATTCGGATGCATTTTTAGAGCGGCATGATTAGATTAGGATTAGGATTTAGAAATAAAACGGATCTAGCGAAAATTTTTTCGAGTTTAGTCATATTTTTGCTACTTTGTTGAATCGTGGATAATAGTTTAGGTTTGCTTAGAAGCCCTTTTAGATACCGTTTAGTCGAGTAGCTATGATTGAAACCCTATGTCTAGTTGAATTCACCCTTTAGATCTCGATACCAAGTAGACATATCTCCGTAGATACCATTTAGCTATGCTTCATTGATATATTTTAGCGTTCTAGAGTTAGACCACACGCTTATACTCCGCTGTCATCTAGGATAAGTTTTACGCTTTTCCGAGTTAAGATCGACATGAGTACATCGATATTCGATGGTTCGGGTCTAAGTGGTGGGTAGAGAAGCTATTCTACGTCCTAAGGGTTAGAGTGTTGCGTAATCAAGAAAAGAAAAAGAAATTAAAGGACAAAAAGTCAAAAACGCAACTCTTCACTCCTCTAAGGTCGCGCAACCTTATGAGTGTGCCATAGGCAGCCTGGGTCTAAGTAGAAAGCTATCCTCTTCGACTTCGACGTCCTAGGAACAAAGCGTGTATCTAAGCACCGAAAAAGAAATAAATGAATAAGAACGAGAAAAGAAAATTCAAATGATATCAAGAGCTTAGAGAAAATCGGTATGGAGATTGCTTGGACGTTATCTAGGGTAGTGAAGTAGACTTAGATTTTAGGAAAGATTTCATGGCTCAGCACTTTCGGTAGATATAGGGCTATACTCGGTACGCTTAGGCTTTTATCCATGTGACGCGCTGAAATGCAAAAATGGCTAATACTTCGGAAATTTTGAGCTAGTATCCATTGTTATTAGATTCTTCTAAGGCTAGACTCTAGTTTTGTTTGAGGACAAACAAAGGTTTAGGTCTGGGGGAGTTTGATAACACTGAAAGTGTATCATATTTAGGATAGGTTTTTATGTCATTTTAGGATATTTCTTACATGGTCTACTTACTTATCCGATATTATTTTGAGCTTCACACACCGGTTTTATTGGTTTTCAGGTTTTTAGGCGACAAGGCCTAAATGAGCTAAATACGAAGGATTTCTGAACAAAACCACAAGATCTGAAGGAAAATCTACTCAGAGCCAAGACCGAGCTCCAGAACCCAAAAGGAACACCCGAGCAACGAGCGGAAAAGAAGAATATCAAGATAGCAAGGGTGCCCGATCGGGCACCACTCTCTACCCGCTCGGGTGAAGCCTACGGAGTTCATCCATGCAAAACTACACGACCGGGCAAATGAACAAGGTGATCGGGTAACATCTACCCGATCGGGCAACAATTGAACACCCGTCCGGGCGGTTACTCGTCAATCTGCCCCGCAAGTTTACGCGACTCGGGCTCCTCAACCACACGATCGGGTGACCACTACCCGATCGGGTGCAATGCTCAACACGGTCGGGCAAGCCTTTACCCGACCGGGTAACATCACTACCCGAGCGGGCCGCGAGATCCGTAACAAACTTAGATCTAGTTTCAAACGAGCAAATAAAAGGGAGATAATGGATCTAGGGCAAAGGGGGCGACAAACAGGAGAAGAAAACACTGGAGAACATCTGGAAAAGCTGGGGAAGCATCGGAGAAGAGGAGAAGCACTATTCCGTACACCGGTAACGCATTAGGGAAGGTCGAGGCATCGAGTTCCTTAGGGTTTTATCATGTATTGGATTGTGTTATCTTTGGTTTCCTTTATTTCCATGAGTGAGTAGAGTCCCTACTGCGGGTAGGGTTTATTGGATTTGTATGTATGAACGATGACTTTTCTTAATGCTTAGTTTTACGATTTTCACTCTTGATTACGGTTCTATGCTTAGCAATATCAATCTTATGTTAGTGCTGACCGCTCAACAACAATGGATCTCGAACCTTGCTGGAAGGTTAAGGAACGAATCCGGTCCGCTAAGTAGTAGATTAAGTTTTGGCTAATGAGAATCTGACCGGTCGGTTAGCCAACTTAGGGATAGTGACTGCGGACTTAACGCTGCCATGGTGCGTGTTAATCGGCTGTCGGAAGGCAGGGTTGCATGTATCCATGGTTAGGAGGTTTAGGCTCGGAAGAATCACTCCTCGACAGTAGAGCATGAATTTCCCGTTGTCAAGAGTAGGTTGTAGATCTATGATTTTTAGTCGTTCTTATGTGCAATATCCGGTATCCCGTATTACCCGTAGTATTCATCATATCTAGTTTCTCTTCACCTTCGTTTTGTTGTTACCCTTAGGATAGATTTAGGACCTTTAGTATCATATCCCCTCCTATCATCTTCCTTCCTAGTTTAGTTTTGTTCCTAGTTTAGCCACACTTAGTCCCTAGAGATCGACCCTGGTACTACACGATCCGTATACTTGCGGTGAAGTGGTCTAGGTAATTATAACTCGTGTTTTCCACACGTCAATAGGTGTTGTGTTTATTTTCCTTTTACCTATCCGTTTATGTGTCTTTGTTTGGGAATTATTTACGGTGATTCAGTACGCCTATTATTTACTTAGTGTAGGTAAAACGTACGTGTCACAACTGTGAAACACGTGTGCTCTTTGTGTTGTCTACTGTAATTGACTAGGCTAGGTAAAATGTATGCGTAATATGTATTGCTGGAATTTCTACACGCCTATTTATATAACACATAAGTTTACTCTTTTTTTTTATCTATGCAGTAAATATTATTCTGTTGTTTAGAGTACCCGCAAATAATCCAGTTAGCCGAAATCATATTAAAAGTCATGTACTGTCCTTTGACTGAAATACATCCTACGCAGGAAATATCTTTCAGGATACGTGTTCGGGTTTTCCGTGTATGGAATTTCGATGTGGTTCCAGTTCCCCGATCAACCTTTAATTGGGAAATCGTGCTATGTGATGAATGGGTAAGCTTTGTGTCTATCTTTTATTTTTTGGGTATCTTTCCTTTTTATATTAAATGTGTATGATGTTTTTCTCACACTGTGTAGGGTAATCGGATCCAAGCTTCCGTGAAGTCGACCTTCTGGTACCGGCATCAGCGTTTCCTCGTGGAAGGGGCATGCTGCATAATAACAAATTTCAATGTCAGTCAAAGCTATGACGAATACATAGCATCACCTCTTCCATTTAAAATAGTGTTTACGTCGACCACTGTTGTCAGGCCCTGTGGCGATCTAGCGAATCCGGAGAGCTACTTCAATTTCTCTTCAATTTAGTTTCAGGCGTTTTGGAGGAATCCGTTCTTAGCGGTAATCTACAGTATATGTCTTTTTAGATTCTATTAAAATTATTACTACTACTGTCATTAAAATTTTGCACGCACGTTGCTCAACTTATGATACATTGTTCTTTCCTTCACGCAGATGTTATTGGCGAGGTAATTGCTGCAGGCGAACTGACCGATATCACATATGCAGAACGCATGGGTCGACGATTAACGCTCAACTCCGTGATACCAAGTATTCTGCATTGTTTTCTCAGTACTTTATTTAATTAACCACATTACGTTATGATTTGTCTTCCCATGAAAACATATTTTAAGCTCTAGCATACTGGATTCGGATTTTTATAAAGATTTGCTATATGTTAGATCCTAACCTCAAAATATTTTAAGTTTCAGTTCTGAAATCATTGAATATACAATGTGGGAGTCCTTCACCTATCAAACATACGATGGCATCCGTGCTCACCAGAGTGGTCCGTTGGTTATTATTTGCCAAATGTTCAAAATACAGACTTGGGGTGGTAATAAATTCTAACGCTCTTTTTTTGTCAACATTTACTTGTATCTCGCAGTGAGGTTTAATATGTTTGTTTGCAATTTATGGTTGTTCTCTTTGCCATGTTTAGCGCTACGCTTCCCTCAGTCGATGTTGCTATAATTGTGTTACCGATAAAATTGTATTATGTTATCATCGAAATGCTTATTTTTGAATGTATAGTTACAATTATGTTGTATTTTAGGGTTGGTTTTATTTGTAGCTACTGATCTACGATTATGTGTTACTATTTATTTGTGTTTGTATAATTTGCTAAACACTTTGCTTTGGTATTTTAATAAAATTTGCTGTTCACTTTAGCATTAGAGATTTTTAGACTATTGTCCGTGTATATATTATTAGACTCATTTTATGTTTACAGACTGGTATATCTTTCTGTTTACAGACCGTCGCACCATTCGTAATGTGCAGTTTTCAAGTAAAATTTTTTCAGATCATAATTTCCAACTGATCGTTCTATATAAATCCACTACTAGAAAATTCAAGATTAGGGACGGAATTTGGGGACTGACATTTCTGTCACTAAATTTAGGGACGGATTATACATGGATTAGGGACGGATAATAAAATCCGTCCCCAATTTTGGGTACCGAAGAGCCGTCTCTAATCCGTCCGTATTTGCGGACCAATTGGACACATACCGATCCAGATATTAAGCAACGATGGTGGAAATCATTTGTGGTATGTTTTAAATAATTTTTAATTTTATCAAGTAATTTAAATTACAATTTAAATATAATAAGCTTATTATTATTTCAGCAAAAAATTTTATTGGAATCCCGCCCTTACCGGACTAGTAAAGTCCGAAATTGACAAAAATGCGGCAAAGCGTCTCAAGTCTATCGTAGGTAAATGTCGGGAACAACAAGAGACGAAAGGAAAACCCGTTTGGATGGCGGAAGATATTTGGGATCAGATGTGCGCATATTGGGATTCCCCAGAATTTAAGGCAAAGAGCGAGCGCTCAAGTAACTCCCGGCGTTCTGATAGAGAAGGATACGGGATAAGCGTACACACGGCAGGATCTCGTTCTTTTGTGGAAGTATAAGAAGATCTGGTAAGCTTTATTCTACTTTCTATGCATTTATATAAAATTAACATTTCATTAAACTATGTCTTTGTTATTTGTTTCAGGCGAAAGAGAAGGGATCCGAACCATCGTATCTAGAATTGTTGGAACGTACGCACGTTAAGAAGTCACATGGTTCGTGGGTGGATCCCAAGGCGAAAAGCCTTCACGATGAAATTGAAAACATGGCAGCGGAACGAGTATCGCAAATTCCCCAAAGAGAGAAGATGGAACACAAACTACTATTAGTCAGGAAGAGTACAACGAGTTGTATCTCGAGGTAATAATGACATTTCAATATGATATAATTTTACTATTTATAAATATTATTAATTCTCGATATTTGTTTTACAGCAAGTTACGCCATACAAAGGTCATATTCTCGGACTTGGAGGAATGGCCTTAAAACATTCAACTTCCTCCAAGGGTAAAGAAAAAGTATCGGAGTACGAGTTCCGGCATCAGTTATCCGAAAGGTTCCAAGAATCCGACAGACACATTGAACAAGCACTAAAGGAGGCTGAACGATCAAGAAAACAAGCTGAACGATCAGATAGGCGAATGGAAAAGCTTCTGCGCATGATGAAATCGCAAATGCCTAACATCGATTGGGATGCAGTTCAGAGTAGTGATTCCGATCACGACTAATCGGAAATACTTTCAACGGCTTAGGATTAAAAATGTTGGTTATATGTATGCTTTGTAATTATTGTTATGTACTAATTTTTATCTTTTAATCTAATCGAACTTTATTTTAATTTTATTTTTTTATTAAAAAAAATTAGGGACGGCCAATTGGTCCGTCCCTAAATTTAGGAACAACCACAATGCACCGTCCCCAATTTTTAGGGACGGAAAATGGTTCGTCCCTAATCCCGGGACTGTTTGCGGACTAAATTTTCCGTCCCTAATTGGGGACGGATTAGGGATTGAATTTTCCGTCCCTAATTGGGGACGGATTGAGGACGGATAACATTTGGAGACACGCGATTGCGGACTACCACTGGTCATCCCTAATCCGTCCCTAAACAGGTTTAGGGACGGATTAGGGACGGATTTTTGAGTCCCTAATTGGTGATATTCTTGTACTGATCACAATATGGTTACTTTTATTGTATTACCCTTATGTATTAATTTATTACATAAGTTTCCAATTTGCTACGCGGTATATATTCCGCTACATTATTAGTTATGTGCAACAATTTTCTCCATTCGCTTATTTTATTTTCCAAAACAGGCTCCTTGGTGGTTTTGAAGATATTCCAAAAAATATCAGTTTGCTTGCCCCCCTTCCGCAACCTAGTGAATCTATTGATTTTTAGAATGCATTTTCAGTCAAAACGATAGCAGATCTTGGAAAAGCTACCGATGTATGAGTTATATTTATTTTGTTTACGTCAGTTCAATATTATGCTATTACGTTCTGATATTAATTCCCTATTTATGCAGACTTTAATTTTCATGGTTTCAACTCTAATCACAGAGGTTTTGAACAGAGATGGTTGGTATTATTTAGGGTACAATACTTGCTCCAGAAAAGTTAATGCCATTGTTGATGACACATCTGCATATCCTACTGTTAGACTTTGTTCTCCGATTCCTGCAAAACAACTACACATAGTCCATTTCCAAAGTAAGTTATTTTCCTTTCAGATAGGAAACACCAATATGAACACTAACATGAAATTATTATTATTAAATATTTCAGGTTTCGTGTTTATGTGAAAGTTATTGATGACACTAGCGAAGCTATTTTCCTTATATTTGACAAAGAAATGGTCCAACTTCTTCGTAAGTCAGCGTTTGATGTCCGGAACAAAGACTCTGAGGTATATTACATTAGCATTTTATTGTATTTATACAACACTAATAACTTTGTGGTTCGTTCTGTTTATTTTAATGCTTCTCACGTCTACATGATTAAACAGATTGGTCCAAATGAAATCCCATCCAGCTTAAAAATTCTGGAGAACCGCAACTGCCTCTTCAAGATTACTGTTTATCTGATGCAACAAGGACAACGATCCTCTACTTCGCGCAATACGGGTAGGAGTGCTTTGCCTATCTACCGTGTAAGCAGATTGACTGATAATGAGGGCATACTCCGTTCCATCTATATGAGGGTACAACACACATCTATACTAAATCGATTATTATCCTTACCAAAAATTCCTTTAGTATTTTTTTACTAATCATGGTATTGAAATTTTCAGAATCCGTCTTTCGTCCTTTCACGTAGGTTTGTTCGTACTCATTTGTTCATCAATTTAAACACAAATACTATTTATATATGCAATTTTTCTGACCATTGACAAATACTGAGGCTCCCCTGTATGTGGTAAGGTTTCTCAGTTCTCTCCCGAGCATAGTTCTATGGGATCTATACCAAGCTCTCCTTCCACTAGCCATTCGTATGGGAAACGACATGCTGATGAAACAACAAGTCAAACATCTCTACAATCAAGTACATCTAAGGTAAAGTCAACGCGCTCAGAAGTGCGGTGCACCGACCTTTCAGAATGAATGCATTCCTTTAAATCATCATTCCCAGTTTGACCTCTCCTGCTCAAAGCATTTTCCGGTTTTCTTATGACCAAAACTTGGATCCATGTATAATATTACTTCCGGATAATTTGTACGAACTCCTTATTATAATTACGTCCGCTCTTTGTTATGCATAAATTTATTTCACTGTGCATATCACCTTAGGTTTATCACCTAATTAGATTGCTACGAGATCATCTCATTAGACAGACTATTTTAATTTTTTTTGCAAATTATTTCAGCGCCCATGTAACAAAGATAAAGGATCCTAAATCTCTACATTCAATGAATAAACATCAGAATTCTACTGCAACAAATGACAGATTACCAATGCTTGAAAATCATTCTATTGGTACGTTATTCATCTATTATATCGTAACTACTATTTCATTGTATTAGATATATCTATTAAAAAATATTGCATAAAAGACTAATATCAATGCTTAATTAATATTATCGGATTTAGGTTTAACAACATATACAGATCTCGGTGATCAAAGCTTTGTATGTGAATATTTTAATATGAAATTATGGTATTCAGAATGTCTACATAAAAGTCGAAATACCAGTGACCCGATATTCAGTTTATGTTGTTCTAAAGGAAAAATATCGTTACCAAAGTAATTAGATCCTCCTCCGTATTTGAGATCACTTTTACGTCGAAATCATACACACCATGAACATTTCAAAATACATATTCGTGCATATAATATGATATTCGTATTTACATCGATAAATGGTCATATTGATACTTCAATTAATATTGGTAAAAAACCTTACATTTTCAAAATAAATGGACAAAATTATCATAAGATCGGTAGTTTGTTATCCGCTCTTGGAACCACCGCAAAATTTTTCTCAATTATATATCCACGACACAAAAAATGAGAGTGACAACAAAATACGTGCGATCACGTATATAAGCAGTGGATTATGACAACTATGTTTTCTATGCATCATTGAGTTATTAAAGAACAATTTTTATTTAACAACAGTCATTCTCATGACAAATCTCTACAACATGAAGAAAATTTGCTCAGGGACATTGTGGAAAACATACAGCAAATGCTTGACCACCACAATCCCTATATTAAGATATTTAGAATGGCACGTGATAGATTTGTTATTTCAGATCAATTAGATATGAAATTGCGTTTGATTTCAGAGCGTCACAATAAAGATAGAGTATACAATTTATCTGAGTCATCTGAGGTTGTTGCATTGATAGTGGGTGATTTTGAAGAAAACTTAGACTGTAGAGATGTTATTCTTAAAAAACATAGCAACGAATACATGCGAATAAGTGAACTATATCCATCTTATCTTCCACTACAATATCCACTATTATTTCCGTATGGCGAAGACGATTATCATATGGGCTTAAGCCTGCAACAAACAACTACTCTGTCAAAAAAGCCACGCTCTCGAATTATTATAAGAGAATTTATGGCATACCGTTTACATGATAGAGGCAATGAATCTTCTAACATATTACATTCAAGCATGCTCTTTCAACAATTTGTCGTTGATGGTTTTTGCATGGTTGAATCAGAAAGGGTCTCTTATATAGAAAACCATCAAAATACATTGCGCTGTGAAGCTTACAAAAACATTGAAACTTGTGTACAATCCGAAAATATTTTAGCATCTGAAATTGGAAAAAAAAGTTATATTAGGTGGTTCACGATATATTAAACAAAACTACTTAAATGCAATGGTTTTATGCAAGAATTTGGGTTTCCTTTATCTATTCTTAACCTTTATATGTAATCCTAAATGGCCTGAATTACAACGAATCTTATGTCATCATGGCGATACTTCTGAGAATAGACCGCATCTTTTAACAAGATTGTTTAAAATCAAACTAGAGCATTTACCAGCAGATCTAAAACAAAACAAACGGCTTGGCAAAATAAATGCAGGTAATTTATATATGCTAATGACTTATAATTACTTATTTGTTTGCAGTTATCTACACTATCGAATTCCAAAAAAGAGGCTTGCCTCACGCACATATATTACTATTTCTTAAGAGACAATCGAAAATGCCCACATCAATTGATATTGACTCTATCATATCTGTTGAGATCCCTTATTGCTTTTCAAATCAGAGTTTATACACAATAGTTTAAGAAACAATGGTACATGGATTGTGCGGCCTCACTAGCAAATATTCGCCATGTATGGAAAAAGGCAAATGCACAAAGAACTTTCCTGAAAGTTTTACTGATTCCACATACATCAATAATGAAGGATATCCGATTTATAAAAGGCCAGATAATGAAAAAGTTTGTTGTAAAAGACGGAATCAAGTTAGATAACTGATATATTGTACCATATAATCCTTATCTCCTTCTAAAATATAGAGCTCACCTTAATTTGGAATGGTGTGATCAAACAATAACAATTAGATATTTATTTAAGTACATAAACAAAGGATATGATAAAATCATTACAACAATAACAACGCCTGGAGAAATGAAACAAAGAAATTCTTTTGATGAAATAAAAAACTATTATAGTTGTAGTTATATTTGAGGATATGAAGCTTGCTGGAGAATTTTTAAATGTGACATTCATTACAGAAGTATATCTATGGAAACGTTAATACTCCACCTGCCCGATGAACAAAATATAGCTTTTGATGAGGGAGATGAGCTACCTGAAATAACATCAGATGAATTCATTCAACGAACAATGTTTACAGAATGGTTTAAATGCAATGCTTTATACCCTGAAGCTCGACAATTGCCATATTGTAATTTCCTAACTAAAATTGTATGGAATAAAAAACATCGCATTTGGACAATATGTAAACTAGGCTTTGCATATGGCATATTACAACACATTAACGCACATGTTGAAGAATTGTATTATCTACGAATGTTATTGAATAAAGTATGTGGACCAACTTCGTTTGAAGAAATTTGTACAATCAATGGTATTTTACATAAAACATTCAAAGATACGTGTTGAGCATTAGGTCTTTTAGATGATGATGAAGAATATATAAATAAAATAAAAGAAGCAAGTAACTGGGCATCTCCAACATATTTACGAATACTATTTTTTATTTTATTAACGAACAAATGTACTTCATCTCCCGAACATATATGGTTTACGACGTGGCAACTATTAGGTGATAATATACTATACAGACAACGATGTCTTCTGAAATTACCAGGTACAAATTTTCATTGAGAAATTATTACAATATATGTAGAAAAAATTTTAGACCCCTTAACACGCTCTGTTTGGACCAACAGATCTCATTATGACAGAAGAAGACATTCAAAATACAACACTTGGTGAACATATCTCATTATCGGTTATTGCAAAAGGAAATAGACATGAAACCGTTAAGCATGTATAAACTCCTCATATCTATGAAACTTTTTTCGTGTATTAAAATTAACTCAAAACATGCAACTGCAAATGAAAATTGAATCCGCGGGCGCAAATGAATTGCAAGCTTTCTCAGATTGGGTATTACAGTTAAGAAATGGAACTCTATCTGAATCTGATAATGATGAATCTTTGATTGATGTGCCTAAACATTTGTTGATCACACAAACATCAAATCCAATTGAAATTATTGCAAATCATGTATACCCTAATATTGAAATTGAATATCAAAATTCTTTTTAATTTCAAGACCGAGCAATATTATGTCCAACAAATGAGATTGTTAATGAGATAAATGAAACGCTGCTACAAAAAATTCTCAGATATTCAAAAGAATATCTAAGTTCTGATTCATTATGCGATAATGATTCAAATAACACTGAAGCATGCAAATTAGATAATATAGAATTTTTGAACAGCTTGAAACATTCAGGAATTCCTGACCACTGTTTAACACTAAAAGAAGGAGCACCAATTATACTTTTGCGAAACATTGATCAAATGCTTGGATTATGTAATGGAACATGACTTCAAATAGGTAACAATATTATAGAAGGCAAAATCATTACATGCACTCATGCATGCAATAAAGTATCCATACCTCGACTGCCATTAATCCCAACTAATACAACTTTACTGTTTCATTTCAAACGAAAGCAATTTCCTATTATGTTATGCTTCGCAATGACAATTAACAAAAGTCAAGGACAAAGAATTAATCAAATCGATATATATTTACCAAAACCGGTTAGTCACAGACAATTATATGTAGCAGTTTCGAAGAGCTAGAAGTAAAGAAGGACTAAAATTTCTTATTTTAGACGAGAATGACAGATGCACCACAAAAACAACGAACGTTGTGTACAAAGAAATTTTTAATAACATTTAATAAATGTATATATATATATGTTTAATTTTTTTCTCCAATTTCTGATAAATCTCTATATGTACCATTTGCTATATGTTAAAATCAAACATCATATATTCATTTCAACCCGCGCAAAGCGAAGGGTTGATTTATACATATATATATATATATATATGTGTGTGTGTGTTAGAACCAATTAATAAAAATGTACAATTTATAAAAAAATAATAGAAATGATAATTGAAAAACAACTAATATAAAATACCGGATTTATGATATCGAGGTCTACAGTTTATAGCATCCTAAAATAGAAATTTTATTATAATTCATCTTGATAATTCGACGATTTTCAATAGATTTAAATTTTGATCTCTTGAAAAATCTATTTTGTAGTTTTTATCTCAGGAAGTTTCAAAGGATAATAAATGATCGAAGATCTATTTTGTCACACATCTAACGATCATTATTATAGGTTTTTTCGGTTGCAAATATACATGTGTTATTTCCTTTGGATGCATATTTTCACAGAAAAAGTGTGTGGAGCGTCTAAAAGGATGCAATGTTCCATGCCTAATGGCCAAATAAAAAGAGTGAGAAAATGAAAAAAATATTGGCCCGATGGGCCAAGATTTGATGTAATGACTCTCCATGTGTGAACATTTATATAGCGTTCAAATGTTCTCACTTCTAATGTGGGACTTTAATACATATATGCATACATTTCACACGCACCACATTTGAATAAAAAAATAAGATAATTTATTTTATACATTTTGAGATTGCTTGTTAAATATGCATCTAAAAAGTGTCTTTGGATTTGAACCTTTCATTGTGAGTATTTATCAGATTCACTTTGTGAGTTCGTGAACTTTAGTCTTGAACTACTCATGTTTCATAGTGAATCAAGACAATAAGTATCATGCATACTTCTTATGGTTGTGTTCATTTTGGTCCTAAATATATCATTTTTCTTTAGATGTTTAGAGAACTTAACCATGTTTAGTTCTCATAGATGTGACCTCATATCGATTTCATATAGGTAATGTCAACCAGTAATAGTTTGTATCAATTCAACTTCAAAACTATTAGCATTATTAAGAATTAAAAGATTCATCACTTTACTCATCAACAAAGACACAATTAATTTTTAGTATAGAAAAAGCTTGATAGTGTGTTATGTGACTTGAGTTTTTCTTAACTAGTTTGCCTATTGAATCGAGATCATGTGATCTCCAACGTTGCTAGGTTAGATTTCTGCCAAGGATGACTTATTCTATTGGCTTTAATCCCATTCCCCTCATTGTATTCAAATTTGCTCTCTACTAAAAATTTTAATAAACAAATCAATGATATTTTTCTTAGATTTATGTAGTCAATAAATATTATTTCATTCTTTAGCAAATCTCGTATAGTGTTATGACATCGCTTTATGTGCCTCGAATTACCATTATGGATTTGGTTCTTTGCTCTTGCAAGAGTATCCATAATATCACAATGAACACAAATGACAGTAACAGATTTTTGCCACAATGCAATTCTTTCTAGGAAGTTTTTGAGCAATTATGCTTCCTCAACAACTTTATCCAAGGCTACAAATTCTATTACCATAGTTGAACGTGTCACAACCGTTTGTTTTAGATGATTTCCAAGATATATATGCTCCTCTAAATATAAATACATATCCACTTGTGGAATTAGTAGTTTGAAATCCAATTTGCATCATAATATTGTTCTAATATTTAGGATATTTTGTGTAAGCAAACCATATAATGCTTAAGGTATCTCAAAACTCTTAGTAATGCAATCCAATGTTCTTATTCTAGATTGTGTAAGTACCTACCGAGTCGACTAATCAAATATGTAAATTTAGTCTCGACGATTCATTATGTACATTAAACTACCAATAACCGCATGTACTCCAATTGATACATTATCCTCTTGATTCTTCTTAAGGTGAACACTAGGATCACATGGATTTACAACCGGTTTGCAATCAAAATGTCAAAATCTTTCAAGAATTTTTTCGATGTAATGGAAGTGTGTTAAAGTTTAACCTTCCATCTATGTTTGAATTCTTATTTCAAGAACTACATTGACGACTCTCATGCCTTCGTATCATTTTTGTGTGTTTGTTTAAGCCATAAAGAGATTTAATCCATTTATATACTTTCATATCCTGATCTTTGATAGCAAATCCTTCGGATTGATCCATATAGATCTCTTCATTCAATTCATCATTCAAGAATGCAATTTTTGTATCCATCTATTGAATCTATAAATTGTGAATTTTTTCAATAACAATGAATGTTCATATGGATTTAATTTTAGAAAAGAGTGAAAGATGTCAAAGAAATCTATTCTAATTATTTCTTTGGGTTTATTGGGTTTCGGGTTCTGGCGGGTTTTTAGGATTTTAACAAAAAAACATAAAAAGTACAATACTAAAAAATTGAACTCATAAAAATGTCTTCAAATCCAAAATTATTCCATTCCGAAAATGTCAAAATGAACTCCGAAAACGCCAAATTGTCGCGTAGCAAAGTTAAATCACACCTCATGCCCTCCATTATTTATGTGTGATATGCTGAAAACAAAGATTAAACTATGATTTCAATGTTATATATATATATATATATATAATCAAACGAAATAGAAAAAACATAACTTGAAAGTGGCATCTTATCCATAATAATGAGACATTACCTCGAGGGGATAAAAAATTTAGGATGCAAGACATTGCAAAGATGTGTAAACCCAACATTTTCAACTATAGAAAGTGGCATTTTATTCATAACAATCATCTTAACCGTTGTTCGCCTAAATGATTCTTGACTAAAACCACGAGCAACAATCATATTACTATCTCCATCTTGACTGTCATTATCATCCATAGTTAACACCTTCTGACTTTCACTTCCAACAAAGTTCTTAAGCTTTACAAATGTGAATATACTTATTCATGCTACTAGTTCCATTCGATGCACTTCACACTTAAATTTGAAGTCACAATATTTGTATTTACTATATTCACTAGATCTTAAAAAAATGTTCCCACACTTGTTATCGAGATACTGTTTCTTAGATTTTGCAGATAATTGTGTTCGAATATCGGTACCCTTTTGTTCTGAGTTAATCAACAACAATCATATGCATATCTATCTAGAAACAACGAAATCAAAACATACAACATCTTATTCTTATTACATTCTTCCAATATCTTCCTACATCAATCATAATCATATATATATATATATAAACATATCGTTAATATCATGTTCCATATTAAAACGTTCTGCTCGAAGAAATACCTCGTAATCATTCACCCCAAAATGAATGCTCAATTTTTTCCTCTCCTTCTTTATCAAAGATCGTTTGAGGAAATACTTCTGTGTGTGGCTTGCGACGTTTGTAGATGTTCTTGTGACCACGATGTTCCTTGAAATGCTCATCCACTCTCCTTTCCCGTATTACTTTAGCCCAATCAGAAAAAAAACATGTTATAAATTTTCCAATGTTATGAACCATTACAAGGAGAAGGGAAAAAATGTGATACACAACACATCCAAAATAACCAATCATCGGTTCCGACCAAGTTTGAAACACAATACATCCAGAATACCTAATCATCGATTCCAATCGAGTTTGAAACATAACACATCCAAAATATCCAATCATCAGTTTTGATCGAGTTTGAAACACAACAAATCCAGAATACCCATTTTAATTCGTAACCCAATCATAGGATATGTCATGGAGTTTCCCATAAGTCTTGGCTTCAACCTCGGCACCTAGGGCCAAGATTAGTAATCAAACCAGATCACGCAAGCATGAAGGAAATGCGTCTATCTTACCAGGAAGAACATGTACGAAAAAAGGGAAGAGACGAGATGAAAAAAAGGAGAAGACAGCCGATGGTGAAGAAGAGAAGAGAGGAGACGGCGAAAATGAGTCGACAATGAAGAGGAGTTGACGGTGACGATGAGTCTACAACGAAGAAGAGAAGTGACGAGAGGAAGTTGTTTGCAGAAAGAAGAAAAGAAAATAATAGGATTTAGAGCCTTTAGTCGACAACGACAAAACCCAATAAAGAAAAGAAACCAAAACACAAAATAAAACCCTTTTAATTTGGGTTTTTGGAATTCTCGAGTTTAACCGTAACCCGGATCAAACTGACCCAAAATCGAATGTGTTCTCAGATTTAAATCCATATAGGTTTCTAATGTAACCCATTTACAAAACAACTCGGGTTTTTTCGGGTCGGTCATGTCAGGGTAACTCGAATTGGTCACCCCTACTTCATATGTAAGAGGTTCTCCTTTAAAAACAAAAATTATAAAGTCATGTCCAAAATTTTTGGCAATTCTAACACATTTATTCATTCTAGGTTCTACACTTTCTTGTTGAAGCGGAGAAGTTTTGTTTCCATCAAGATGTGTCAAGAGTTATTTTTACTGAGATTTTTTCCTTAAATGATATAATATCCTCAAATAATTTTGTTCCGACAAATTCTATCACAAAATTTTTTGTTACTCTTTCAATTTTAGAATTATGAACCAAAAAATTTTAAGTGACAGTATTCTTTGCAAGACCAATATAGATACAATCTATCTATAGTTTTTTTGTCTGAGTTTAGTTCTCTTTGATAAAATAATTCGAACTTTCACAAGATAACTCCACATTTTCATAGTCTTGTAAGTTTGTAATCGTCTTTTCCACAACTCGTAAAGAAATTTATCACTTGAATTATGTGGAATTCTATTTAGAACATTATTTTCAATAAATATTGCCTCACCCATAAATTTATTAGTGCTTTCGAACTAATCAACATCATGTTTATCATATTCTTTAATGTTCTTTTTTTTTCGTGCGGTGATTCCGTTTTGTTGTGGAATATATGATACAATCGTTTGATGCACTATTCCATGCGAAGAACAAAGTTTTGCAAAGTCATTGGATATATATTTTTTTTTATATGAATTTGAGATTTTTATTCTTTTCTCAAATTGATTTTCAACTTCAGTTTTGTACAATTTGAACATACTCAAAATTTTATCTTTGGTACATACACTACAAAAAAAGACGGGATTTCCAACGGACGGGCCAACGGATCCGTCCGTTGGAAACGAGAACCAACGGATTGCAACGGATGTGGTGAAATTGCAACGGGCAGAAATCCGTTACGAATCCGTTGCAATTTACAACGGATTTGTAACGGATATCCTCCGTTAGAAAAGCCGTTGGAAATTCGTCGTAAATTTTAACGGATGGCAACGGAAACCATCCGTTGGCAATGTCCGTTGGAAGTTCCGTTAGAAAACATTCCAACGATCGTCCGTTGCAAATTCTAACGGATGTCCGTTAGAAATGGCAACGGATAACCGTTGATTTTGTGAATTTCGAGGCCACCGGTTTAAATAAATTCACGTGAACCTGCAACGGCCATCCGCTGCAATTTCCAACGGATGTCCGTTGGAACATTAACTATTTAGATCGTACCAAAGAGTGCATCAAACCATCAATAACAAAAACATTTTCGAAAAAATGTCGTCGTCTTCAAATCGAAATATATAGATCAAGGGAGTGGATGTATAGAAGAAAAGATCATG
>CM071868.1:40607052-40619676 GCA_036759665.1 Gynandropsis gynandra
ATACAGATGGCGGAGAACTCATACAACGCGCATCTACACTGCATGGATGCGCGACATGGAGATTCGGATGCGCATAATGATGAATGGTGCAAAGCGCAACTACTACGCCAACAACAGCAAACCGAGATGGGCAACCGAAGCGGTCTTCAACAAAATGATTGAGCACTGGGAGTCCGCGACATTCAAGGACAAGAGCGAGAAGGCCAAACAAAATCGCTACGGTGAGAAGGTTCCCGGAGATGGTCCGCATCGCCATACTTCGGGATCAAAATCCTTCACGAAAAGAAAAAAAGAATTGGTAAATTTTTAATTATTTAGATTTTTTGTTTACTTAAATATTTATCTAACAACATTTCTTTTATTTTGTAGATGCAACAGATGGGAAGAGAACCGAATCTTCTTGAAGTGGTATTAGAAACCCACGCAAAGAAGAAATCGGTTGTCGGGGAAGAGGCCGACGAACCGGAACTCGTCGATCCTCGAGCGGCGCGAACCGTGAGAGCTGTGACGGAGAAGATCACACAGCAATCTCAGGCTTGCGGTTCAAGCCCCGACGACCTCAGTCCTTTACAAAAGGACCAAATTTATTTAGAGGTAAAAGGTTATTATTTTATTTCTAAACTATTAATCAAATAATTTGTTAAAATCTAACGTTACTTTTATTTGTCTTGTAGTCGGTGAGACCGTATAAGGGACATCTATACGGTCTCGGGGCGCGTCAAAAGGATATCATCGAGGACGTCACGATGGTACCTCCTGCGGTGCAAGAGAGTTTTTCGCAACAACGGCGGATCGAAGAACTCGAAACACAATTTCGAGAAACTCGAGCCCAAGTGGCGCGACAAACATCTCAAATACCACACTTGGAGAGCGTCATTGAATTGATGTCCGGCCAGGTGAGGGGATCAACACCGCAGCAAGAACCGTGGCTCGATTCGGATGCAACTCCGTCTGAGGTGGTGGTGATCGTGGCGGAGATGATATAGACGCAACCGATATGAGATTTGTAATAGAAAATAGTTTTAATTTTAATTTTTTTTTAAATAATTTTAATATTTTTATTAAAAACTTTTAAGTTTTAAAAATATTTTTTTTTTATTTTTTTTTCAAAGGTTCCAACGGGCATCCGTTGGAACCTCTAACGGGCATCCGTTGGAGGGTAGTTCCCGCCAAATCTTGTCCCTCCACTTTGCAACGGACGTCCATTGCTATTTCCCTCCAAATGGCAACAGATGCCCGTTCAAAAGATGAATTTTTCCCCGCCTAAATTGCAACGGACTGCCGTTGCATTCCAACTGACGTCCGTTGCAGGTTTGCAACGGTGATCCGTTGCTGTCTCTTCCAACGGGCGTCCGTTACGACGTTTCCAACGGAAAATCCCGTTGCCATGTCCGTTGCAACACTGCAACGGATAAAATCCGTTGGATGGCCGTTGCGAATTGCAACGGATCCTCATTTGCAACGAACTGTTCGCAACAGACGGAAATCCGTTGGCGTCCGTTGGAAACAACGTTTTCCAACGGATTTTTGGCATTTTCAACGAAAATGTCCGTTGGAAAATGCCAGTTTTTTTGTAGTGGTATAAAATATACATAACAATAATTGAATCATCAATGATATTATATAATAGTTTTTCTCTCATCTACTCGGAGTTACTTGAAAGTTACATAAATTTCAATGAATAAAACAAGAACATCATTCATTTTTAACATATTTATGTGGATGTCTTGCATATTTTAACTATAAACAAACCCCACATTTTTTGTTTGTTTACAAAGAATATTTTTTCAAGGGACCTAAACTTACCATTTTTTGTAAAAAGATAAAATTTACATGTCCAATCTCTAATACCATAATGAAGATGACTCAATCATATACATAGAAATATCATCACTATTCAGAATAAGATCAATTACAACAAGAACAACATTGAGTTTGAAGAGTCCATTTTCCAACAAATATCTCATCCTTATAGTTTACAAATTTATCACATTCAAACACAAGTTTAAAGCCCTTGTTACTAAGGATATGACTAGAAACAAAATTTTTTTCTTATGAAAAGAACATGAAACACATTTGATAACACAAGTTCTTTCCTAGAGGTTAACTTCATAACTACTTTCCTTTTCCTACAATCTTTGTGGTTGTTTCATTTCTCATGTATAGATTTTTTTTAATCTTCAACTTGTAGGTATATAGAAAACAATTTTATAATCGAGCACACATGCATAATGGCCCCGATGTCAACCCATCAATCAATTGTGTTAGAAACTAGATTTGTCTCAATAACAACGACAAACTGATTTTTAACAACGTTAGGTTGGTTGTTGTTATTTCCTAGACCACTATCTTAAGGTTATGCTTTCTTATGGTAGCAATCTTTTGCCTTGTGTCTGCTTCTTCCTCATTCCCAACAGTTTTTTGTTGACCGTATTTTTGCAGTTTTCTTGAATTCTAGTTTCTTTGAAGCAAGGGTAGTAGGATGTGCATACACACTTTTTTATTTTTCTGCTATTTTATCTTGGCCTTTACCACGTTAGCATTTATCTCAATGGATGTTAGCTCACCTTTATCACCAATCTGATTGTTTTCTTCAATACGGAATTTTTGGACCAACTCCTCGAGAATCATACCCATGGTTATATGTGTTAGATATTTCTTAAATCAGTCCTGAATGGTGGAAATTTTTCAATGAAGGCACTGCAATAAATATTGATGACAGTAAATTCCTCATTTAATTCGTGGATTATGACTTGAAGTTTCTCCACTTGTTTGATAACTGATTTTCCTTGATCATCCTAATCACGAATTGGTTTGAAAAGACGACTTCAAGTCTTACACTGTTTGTCCAAGACCTTCCATTCGGGGTGGACACGAGTTGGGTACTTGGATTTTTTAGGATAGTCGAATCTAAACCCGAATGGATAGACAGTTTTCTACCCGAACTCGCAAGACGTGGGTACCCAAGCCTCGGATACCGGATCAATAAGCTGGATACCCACGAGTATCCAAACCTTATATTTAGAATTAAAATGATATGATATTTTTAAATATTTGAAATGATAACAAAAGCACACATAACCAATCATAAAATCCATAATCTTACAAAGGAAATAAAAATTCAACTTTAAATCAAGTTACAACAACCACTAAAAATATGGAATACAAACTTAAAATTAAGTCTTCAATAGTAATACCTACATATAAAAAGATATGAAACAATCAAATAAATAAACAATTTGAATAAACAAATTTTAGTTTTTGAATCACCCTTTATCCCGTTTTTTAAACAAACTAAAACCTAATTGGATTTGAGCTAATTCACAAAAAAAATGATTTTAGTCCTTAAGTCGTCCTTAATCATTTCGAAAATTGTTTATATAAACCGATCACACCAACATTTGTTTCTAGATAAAATTATGAAACACTTTACTCTATATCATCTTATCGTCGAGATCGAATATTTTTGTTTCTAAACAATGGATGTATAAAAAATAGACCCAAAAACTCAAGGTGCATCGAAGGAGTTTATGAAAGATGTGTAACGTCTTTGTGTCAAATGAAAAAATTTAAAAAAATCTTAACGAGATAATCGTGTGGAATCAACTTTATTTAGGAGGTTTTACTCCAAATTATTTCATTTGATTATCTGACGGAGAGAACTTTGCACCGAGACTAGTAATATTGTAGAAGATTTAGTAGATGTATTCGGTGAAAGAAACGAGGAAAAAGATTTTTTGATATGTTAGAAAGTGATAGACATATATTTTACGATGGGTGTAGATAGTCTTTCACGGTTTTTTTTTTCTGAGAGTTGCTTGGATTTTGTACCATAATTAATAAGAGATTATTTGTCTGTAGATAAAAATATTGTAGAGTCTTATATAAGACAAAAAAAAAAGATGCTGAGATCTTTGGGATTATTGACATATTAAAAGATTGGTATTTTTCAAAACAATTGCAATTTTTTTAGAAAAACACATCAAACTTAATTAATTAATTTTGCGAAAAAAACCGATTTTATTTTATAAAGAATGGAAAATCGATTTCATATCACCGTACGTGATATTTACCAATTACAGATATAATCAAAAGATTATATCAATTTGAGAAGACCAGATACGACATGAGATAGCATATTGAACACTCGACTCGCGATACAGAAATGTGTAATCCCTGAGATTGTGAGTCATGGAAACACTTTAACAATATATATCCTGGCTTCACAGCTAGTTTAATTGCTGGTAAAATCATGTATAGTTCTCACAACTAGATGTACACGTCGCACATACATATGTTTTATTTAATTACGAATATTTAAAGTCTTTTGAAAGGTAACATATTATACTTATATATATATATATATGCAGATTCAACTGCAAATACTTGTAATAATTGTAACATTTACAAAATTATATGGACATTTTGCATGCGTATTTGTGAAAGATGGGAGCTACTGTCAATCGACTAACTACTAGATTTTTACAAGATCTTGAAAGAAATTTTGCATTTGAAATATTCAAATTTTATTACTACTCTAGAACATCATTATTCATATCTTATCAGTCATTAACATTATAATGACTTATTTTTGACAATTTTTTCTAGGTACGTCTACTTAAAAGGTTTGTTATTCCGATGTGGGTGGTTTGATCCAATAATCAATCGCAGAACAACAATAAACAAATTAGACGTCACATAAATCAATTTAATACAAGGATATAAAGAATACGAGCCTTTTATTCTTGCATCACGAATAGATCAAGTTTATTACGTCACATATCCACAAACTATACAATCTTCTAGTTGGGGTGTCACGATTAACATATGTCTAATGGATAAATATACCAACAATACCGTAAACCAACAATTGGCGATTCAAGAACAAACCACCGAAATTGTTTTTATTGATGTAGTTATTATTGAAGAACTTGCGAATAAAGAAATCGAAAACATTGAAACTAATGAAGATTAATTAGTTGAAGGGATAAAAGAAGAATTTGAATCTAATTCAAAAACATAAAAATCGACATAAGAATATTTCAACTATGAAGATAAATAATGTTAAAATAATAGTTAAACGATTATGTTGAGTTGAGAACGATTCTACTAAGTTGAGTTGTGAATAATTCTATTGCATGAATATTAAAATAATTTTTAAAAATATTAAAATTCTAATAAAAATTTTAAAATTTAGTATACATTTTCAATCCAAAGGAAGTGCTAATGGGTAGTCACCTCCGTAACAAACTCGACTCTCCCACTCGGAATTTTCAGATTGATGAATTTGATTTTATTTTAGAACTCAAGGTTCAACGCAAATAATGTCGTATCTATATTACCAACCAATGCCCTCACTGGTAAATCCAACGACGTCTTAGATACATCAAGAGCCAATGTTGGAAGAGTTATTAGCAATAGATGAAGAAAGACGTAAGTTTCCGTGTCTAGATTCTAGTCGTGAAACGACGTACAGTGATATCTGTTAATAAAATTAAACCTAAATTTATAATAAATTAATTTAATATTAATATAATTCAATTTAGATGAATGCTTTTGGTTATGATCAACTTTCTTGTCTTAAAACAAATACGATGAAATCTGATTTCGACCGTCCATATTATAATTGGACGCAGACTGATCCCGATGCTAAGAAACGATGATGGAAAACTTTTATGGTACGTCTTTAATAATATATTTATATATAATATATTTGACAAATATTTTTAATAAACTAATTAATTAATTTTTTCAGCAAAAAATTTATTGGAATCTCGAGATTATCAAACTAGTAAAGTTTGAATTTAAACAGAATATTGCGTGAATTCGAGTGAAATCTGTAGTGAATGATTGTTGACGTCTAATGTGTGGGAAGAAATGTGCGCTTATTAGAACAAATCTCGGATCTAAAAAAGAAACGAGAAAGCAAGTCATTCTCGTCGTTTTGATAGGGAATGTTACGAGATGAGCACGCGTACAACATGATCTCATTTTAAAAATTTTGAAATCTTACTATTTGTTCAAATACTTCCACGAACAAACGTAATTATATTGTATGTACGCATATCCCCTAACTTTCTTTATCTTAACAACAAGATTGACTTGTTCTCTTGTTTCTTTTTTCAAATCTAAGATCATCCTAAATAACAAACATTTATTTCCACATGTCGGACGCTAACAATTCGGGTTTTTTTTATTCTCTCGATCATGTTTAATTTCGATCACATGAAATTTTAATTGAAATCATACAACTTGTTCAAGTCCGAACTTTACTAGTTCAATAATCTCGTGATTTGAATAAAATATTTGTTGAAAAAATTAATCGTTTAGTTTATTATAAATATTTTATCAAATATATCATTAAAAAAGTATCACAAAGGCTTTTCACAATTGTTCTTTAATAAAATGAAAGGTCAAAATCAGCTTTCAGATTTTATTATATGACGAAAAAATGACTATAATGAAACCTATACATCCAAATTGAATAAGATTAATATTAAATTAATTTATTTCAAATTTAGAATTAATTTATTAATAGATACGCAGAACTTTACGACTTTCTTCATTCATTACTAATTACTCTGCTACCTTTTGTTCGTGATGCATCTGAGACGTCGTTGATTCAACCAATGGAATCATTAGTTACTAATACGAAAATATCAAATTTTACACCAATCCAAATTCCTGAAATACAATCGGATTCATAAAATCCAAAAAACTCATATAAAAAAGTTGAGTTTGTTGCGAATGTGACAACCCATTAACACTTTCTCCAGATTGGGATTGTACTCTCAAACTGTTATATGTTTCCACGCGGCAAACCATACTAAATTTTAAACTTTTTTATTAGAATTTTAAAAGAAAAATACCTATAGCACCTCAATCTTTTATGATTTACACCAATTCCTCCCTCAACTATCCGACACATCCGATTACCCTTCGTATTGCAAAATTCATCTGATTTTATATAAATCGGATGAACCGTGTAACTCCGATTTTATATAAATCCGATTCTCCCCCTCTGTTATATAAACCGTGTAACTCCGTTAACCCGCTGATTTTAGCCAAATTCGACCTGATTTCGAACCGGTTTCGACCCAATTCGAATACCCGGTTTTGACCCGTATTTTACCTGCTTTTGACAAGAATTTTAACCTGATTTTTAACCCGATTTCACCCAATTTTAACTCGATTTCACTGATTTCAACCCGATTTCACCCAATTTCAACACGATTTCACCCAATTTGGACTTGATTTCACCGAATTTCAACCCGATTTAACCAATTTTAACATGATTTCACCCAATTTGAACTCGATTTCATCCAATTTTAAACTTATTTCACTAATTTTTAACTCGATTTCACCCTATTCTAACTCGATTTGACCCAATTTTAACTCGATTTCAATCTGATTTCACCAATTTTAACTCTATTTCACCTAATTTCACAAATTTCAACTCAATTTCACCAAATTTTAACTCTATTCATCCAATTTGAACTCGGTTTCATCCAATTTCATCCCGATTTCATCAAATTTTAACTCGATTCACCCAATTTTAACTCGATTTCACCCAATTTGAATATGATTTTGCCAAACTTTAATTCGGTTCACCTAATTTTAACCCGATTTACCCCATTTTAACTCGATTTCACCTAATTTCAAACTGATTTCATCTAATTTTAATTCAATTTCACCCAATTTCAATCTGATCTCACCCAATTTCAATTGGTTGAGATTGACAATTTTAAAATGGAGTGAAATCGAGTTAAAATTGGGTGACATCAGTTTAAAATTGGGTAAAATTGAGTGAAATTCGGTGAAATCGAGTTAAAATTGGGTGAAATTGAGTTGAAATTCGATGAAATCGAGTTAAATCGAGTTGAAATTGGGTGCAATTGGGTTGAAATTCGATGAAATTTGATGAAATCGAGTTAAAATTGAGTGAAATTGAATCAAAATTCGATGAATCGAGTTAAAATTAAGTCATATTTGGGTGAAATCGAGTTTAAATTGGTTTAAATATGGTTGAAATTCGATGAAATCGAATTAAAATTGGGTGAAATTTAATTGAAATTCGGTGAAATCGAGTTAAATTTGGGTGAAATCGGGTTAAAATTAATTGAAATCAAGCTAAAATTAGGTAAATATGATTGAACATGGGTGAAATTAAGTTAAAATTTAGTAAAATCAGATTGAAATTCGGTGAAATCGAATTAAATCTGGGTGAAATTCGATTGAAAATTCGTGTAATAGGTGAAATCATGTAAAGATTGAGGGAAATCGTGTTAAAATTTGGTAAAATCAATTTGAAATTCGGTGAAATTGGATTTAAATTTGATGAAATTGAGTCAAAATTTGATGAAATCGAGTAATTGGATGAATTGTGTTGAAATTGTGTGAAATCAGATTGAAATTCGAAGAAATCGAGTTAAAATTGGATGAAATCGGATTCAATTTCGGTAAAATTAGATGAAATCAAATTAAAATTGGGTAAAATCAAATTGAAATCAAGATGAAATTCGATAATATTGGATCTAAACCAGATCGAAATCAGGTCAAATTTGTGCAAAATCGGATCGAAATCCAACGAGTTAATAGAGTTAGACGATTTATATAGCATAAGGAGAAATCAGTTGAAATTGATAAAATTGACGGGAAAATGTAATGAATTTTGCAAAATGTGGTGGGAGAATGGAATGTATCGAAATTAATATTAACGATTACTCTAATATTAACACAACAGAACCGTTCACAAAACATCCGCAAAATTCCGAAATAGTTCAAGGAAATTTCTGGACAGCCTCTACTCTATTAGCAATTATTTTTACGATAAAAATTTTCTAAAGCTTCTTCAATCAAATTGTGGACGTCTTGGTTAATCCGAATTTACAGTTTGCGGACTAAATTTACCATCTGATTGCGTTTATGGTTTCTCCCCCCAGATTCTAAGAACATGCAAATATGTAGCAATGTCACATATTATGAATATTTTGCACCAAAATGTAATGTGATACGAATCAAAACATCCTTAATATCTGGAAAAAGTCGATTATCAAATCAAAACTTAATCTCCACACATTGCATAACGATCGGAAAATTCCAAAATCGATCCACAGGTCATGATTTTTAGAACCCAATTATAAGATTATAGAGAACTTAGCTCAATCCACATTCTGCATAACGTCCTCAGCTGTGAACTTTGTCCCCTTGTCCTTATCGGCGGCAGAGCGTCCCTTCGCCTTACGTTCGAGCAGCGACTTTCGGTCCTTGTCGAGTTTCAGCTTCGTGATGACAACCTTCGACGGGTTGACGCCTACGTTAACCGTTGTGCCGTTTACCTTCTCCCGCGTGATCCTCTCGATGTGAATCACCCACTTGCGCCGGTACACCTGCACGATCTTCCCCTCACGCCCCTTGTACGAGCCGCGAACCACCTGGACCTCGTCGTCCTTTCGGACCGGCATCGACCGTACATTGTACTTCTGTCGGAGATCTCCGGAGAGTGGCGCGCTCATCAACACACGCCGCACACTCGACGGCGCCGAGAAGTGCGCCTTCCGGTTCTTCCGCCGAGAAGAGCTCACTCTCGGATTGTACTTCATCTTCTTCCTCGGGCTTCTGCTGCTCACAACTAGGGTTTCGGCGAAGAGGCCATTTATATGAAATCGGAGAAGGAACAAACGACATCGTTTGAAATAACCGAAGTACAATTTAGGGTTTAACACCTAACTCGATCCAATAACTTATTGGGCTTCATGAAACACACGTGATGGGCTCATATATTAGGCCTTTGAAGTTGTTAGGCCCATTATGGATTCCTAAGATGACCCAAGTGAAATCATTCATATGAATAAAATACATAAATATATAAGGGGTGATGTCACTACTATTTATATTAAATCATTGTGACATCATTCTTAGAACAATATTTACAAATCGGTTTGGCATGCAATTGAAGATAAATATAGTGGGAAATGTCATTGTCTAAATGCAAGTTTTTTTTTGTTTTAAAATATTGTTAAATTATTTGACTTGATTTTGATTATGGACGTTCTTTCCTTCTGACTCTTGATTAACTTGTTTTGTATTAGTCTTCTAATAGTGGAGAAAGAGAGTATATATATATATATATATATATTATTAGATGGAACTTACTTGCTTTACATAAAAGTCTTACTTTCCTTTTTATGTGATTTGATGGGAAAATCCAATAATTATGTCCTAATTGACTCATAATCAACGAATTTGATTTCGTAACTGAAAAAAAGAAGAGTTTGGTCACTTCGTCCTCAACTGTCCAACAGTTTTCTCCTATTGTCGAAATAAGTTTTGTATGCTTTGTGCCAACTTGTGTGTAATTTTGGATTAAACTATAATTATTTATTTTAAAAAATTTATTGATTGATTGATTAAAAATACATATGGTTATGTGTATTTATAATACATAATATATTCAAAATAAAAAATGAAACAATTCAAGATTATTAATTGATTAATTAAAGAAAGATAAAAAGAAAAGAGAAAAAAAAAAGAAATCTATAAAGTGATATTTAGTACTCCTTTCAAGATGGGCAGTATGAATTGAATACTCCCATCTTGGAGAGTAATAGATGAAACATGATAGCTCGCACGTGGTATTGGCCATTGCCCTATATTCAACCTTAGCACTGTTCTGAGAAATGGTTACCTGCATATTTGATTTCCATGAGATTAGAGCAGAGCTAAGAAAATACAATAAGTAATAGAACGACGGAAATCCAAACATGATGCCCAATTGGGAGTTAAAAAAATTGTGGTTCAGATTGTAAGGAAATATTTTCCAATCATCAAAGGTCCGAGAAGAGTCCGCTAGACATGAAACATATTTGTAGAGAAGAGTTGCAGAACAATCGCCAGAAAGAAGAAGAATCGCCGGAAGAGTTGCAGAGAGAAAAATTCGGCGAAAAAACGAAAAGAGAAGAATGGCCGGAAGAAGAAGAATCGGCGAAAAGAAGAAGTAAACGGCCATTGAAAATTCAGAGAGAGATATTAAACGTCGAAAACGAAGAAGAAAAACAGAAGGTCGACGGCAGAGAAGAAAACATAATAACGAAACCGTCGACAAGGGAAATCTGAATAACCAACAATCTCAAGATGAATTGAAATGAACTAAAGAAATCACCAAATAAATGAAAAAGTATCGAAGAGAAAGAACAAAGAAATTGAAATGGTGAGGAAAATTCAGAGAGAAAGAAGAACACCGGTGAAGAAGAAAGAAAATATTGGTAGAAAATAAATAAAGTAATTTGTCTTAAAATAATTGCTAATAGAGTAGAGGCTGGAGAAATAGAAATCTGCGAAAGAGAACATGGGGAAAAGAAGAATTATGGCGAAAGAGAGCCGGAGGAACAAAGGAAAAAAATCGCCAGATGAATCATTCATCGGAAGAAAGAAATTACTGATTAATTCAGTTGGAAAAAAAAATATGCTCTGATACTATATTAGAAAAGGATTTTTCAACATGATATTTAATATTATTTTTTATAGTGTAATCAATTTCTATACGATATTCTAAAATGAATTGTGAGCATAATACATTTCTTATTGTATTTTAGTCTAATGATAAATTTCAAATTTATAAATGGTAGAAAAATTACAGTTTGTATCATATACATACCATGAGAATTGTCAATAAAATTATGCCTTGTTGTATCTAGTTTGAACAACTATGACCACTCTTTAAATTTTAAATACTAAATTAGTCATATCTTACCATAAATATTATTTAAACCAAAATTTTCGATAAAATTATATGCATTTTTCGAAAATGGCCAATAGTCACATTTGATTGCAAATGACAATATGTTTTTCAGAAATTTAAAAGCGCAAAATTTCAAATTAAAATTTTATTATGATTTTTTCAGTAGGAATCCATTTTTAAATTTAGAAAAACAAATATTTAATTGAGTATGTTAAATAGATTTTTTGTTTTCAACTTTTTTAATCACAAAAAATGAATTTTTTATATAAAAAGATAGTTAATTTGACTGATGAATAATTTGTGATAATACTGAATTGCACTTTTTATGTTTTAAAATATAAGTTATTAAACATTAAAACAATTATATCTATCATTAACGAATTGAATATGTGTAAGCAAAATTCGATAATCCTAAATGCGGAATTAATTATCGACATTCTAATAGGAAATTAAATCAACCAAATAATAATTAATAAATTATACTTACTTGAATTTTCCATAATTTGATTTGTATTCGGTGGATTTTCCTTTCTTTTCTCCAATGCCTATTCCTCCAAAATCTCCTTCAATTTTTCTTTGATGATATAAGAGAGTTTCTTTTGTTTTTGTGTTTTGTTTTGTGATTATTGTTGTTACGGTGAATAATTTAAAAGGCATTCAAACATGTTTGTAATAATGAAAAGACATGTCCTAAAAGACATGTCTTTTGTTACATACCCTTTAAATTATCATTAATTACAATAAATCCTCAATTTGTAATTAATCACAAAACCATCATTAGATTTCTATAATTGCGGAATGGCACGGAGGGATTTTCACCCGATAATTGTCTCTTCAATACGACACTAATCATCACCGTGTGTACCTCAATAACAATTATCTAA
>CM071868.1:40624035-40643712 GCA_036759665.1 Gynandropsis gynandra
GTGCGGGCTTTCTCTGCCCCCGAGGAGCGGCGGGAAGACATGACGAATCGATGTCCTTCCCACACCGTCGATAATGAACCGACGTTTACCGCATACGAGACAAACGAATTTGTCACCGCGGTCGTCATGGTTTCATAAATTTCCGACGGCGACGGCGATGGCTTCGGTGGTCAGTGAGGATTCGGTGGCCAGTGGACAGCGAAGGTTTCGTCGGTGATTTATGGGAAAGGTTACTTACCGTGAATCGTCCTTGAATTTGTTACAGAGGAGGAGGAGGAGCAAACCTTTCCTTCCTGTGTTACTTCACGTGATTTTTTTTTTTATTCAATTACTTAAATTTTGTTTTCTATTAAATCCATAAAATTTTATCCAAAATATTTGAATAAAATCACATAAATTCCAAAAAAAATCTAATTCTGTATTTTATTAAAATTAGATTTCATCAATAAATTTTAATCCGGTGATTTAATTCCTATTAGTAGGCTCTGATACCAATTGTAAGCAAAATTCGATAATCCTAAATGCGGAATTAATTATCGACATTCTAATAGGAAATTAAATCAACCAAATAATAATTAATAAATTATACTTACTTGAATTTTCCATAATTTGATTTGTATTCGGTGGATTTTCCTTTCTTTTCTCCAATGCCTATTCCTCCGAAATCTCCTTCAATTTCTCTTTGATGATATAAGAGAGTTTCTTTTGTTTTTGTGTTTTGTTTTGTGATTATTGTTGTTACGGTGAATAATTTAAAAGGCATTCAAACATGTTTGTAATAATGAAAAGACATGTCCTAAAAGACATGTCTTTTGTTACATACCCTTTAAATTCTCATTAATTACAATAAATCCTCAATTTGTAATTAATCACAAAACCATCATTAGATTTCTATAATTGCGGAATGGCACGGAGGGATTTTCACCCGATAATTGTCTCTTCAATACGACACTAATCATCACCGTGTGTACCTCAATAACAATTATCAAATACTTATATTTATATGAATCAACGTTAGAATAAAATTTCTAACAATATGAACACAAAAATCAATTATCACTTTATTTCAATTTAATTTTTGACAATAAACCAACAATCAATTAAGAAAAACATTATGACAAAACAACTATCTTCGATACAATTTAAAAAATGAAATATGTGATATATGAAATATATGATATACATTTTTTTGAGTTAGATACATAAAAGTAGTTGTTTTGATCAAAAGTATTAGAATATTAATATACATGTACATGTTTTAATGTTTATTGTTTTGTTATTCTTTTTCATTATTCTTTATTTTTTTATTGCTTTATTTGTAGATAAACACTTTGTATATAGTTTTATTATTATTTTCAATATTTTTGTTGTCTTTGGTACCTTCCCTCGAAACCTCTTTATATTTCTCCTTTGATCGTGATAAAAACCAAATTATTTGAAAACATGTTACAGATAATAATATTGAAAGTTAATTTAAATTATATAAAAAATATATAAATGTAAATACATGTATACTAATGCATATACTCGTATACATATAAATGGCATTTAAAAGTAATAATATATAGTTAAAAACATAATAAATTCGTATGTCCGGACAAAAACGCCATCCATAGAATGCAACAACAAGAAAAACCAAATTTTGGACAAAGGCACAGAAACGATTGAAGAAGAAGAAACCCATGGAAATTAATATGAGACAAAACAGTGTATTTGCACATTTTACATATTAAAAAAATTTGACGAATATCTATTTAGATTCACCATTGCGAATATAAAATAAATAAATTTAGTAAACTCTATATCCCATTATTTCTTATCCAAATTCAAGTAGCTACATATGTTTTAACATAAAAATACTTGAAATTTCACTAACCATATCAATGGCGTCACATAATTCAATTAATACAAAAAATCATGTTTCTTTTTTCTAATAGTGAAATTAACTACAAAAACATTTATTATTGAAAGCATGGGCTTTGATTAGAGATAAAAAAACACTAGAAAAAACAAATTACTTATTTTAGGGATAAATGAGTATATATATATATATATATAAAAGAGCAAAGAATATTAGTCCCTATCTATTCGAGGAAATCAAGACAATAGGCTAATATTATAATAATCATAGTGGGGATTTCAAAACTAAGAATCGAAGTGAGCATGCCCTAGATTTTGGGGAAAAGGCCAAAAAAAACAGGCATAATAATTACAGCTTAAATAAGGTTTTTATAGGGTTATTCATTGATCCTCGTGGCAATAGAATGTGAGACATTGGGTTTTTATGTAAAATAAAAAGTCATGAATATAGTAATTAATGATGGTAATATAATTAAAAAAAAGGGATAATACGAAGAAGAAGCATCGAAAAAGAGAGAGGGCAGAGAAATGTGGCCTTGATGATGTTGATGCACGCCGGCAGCTTTACTCCACGCCTGCTCCCACTCACATCCTACACCATTCTCTCTCTCTCTATACATACAAGTCTGTACATACATATATTTATTTATTTATGATGCATACTTATTATCAATCATATATATTTAATTAGGATTAATGTAACATATTTATTTATAAGCAATAAATTTCTAAGCAATATAAATTTTTAAATAAAAATTTACTCATAAAAAATTTAGTTCGATGTAGTTTAAATATTTCGATATTGTATTGTATATATTTTACAATTAAAATAAAAAATAATAAATATATATTTAATTACATATATTTAATTATACAAATACTTAATTTATTTTTTTTCACAATTTTATTATTGATATTATTTATTAATTTAATATATAAATTTTAAAATCATTTTGATTTAATGATGTTTATTTTTATTGATTAATTTGCAAGTGATTATAAATATTTATATACAATTTTAAAATTAACATGTTAATTCATATATTATCGTAAAATAATAAATAATATCTATAACAAATTCATATATTATCGTGGAATAATAAATAATATCTATAATAAGTGAAAAAATAAGTTAGATATTTGTATTAGTTTGATATAAATTCAAAAGTTATTATATGACTTTCTCTAATTTTAAATTATTGAATTAATTTTATCAGTTATATATCTATATATTCACTTGATAAAACTTTACAGAGAATGTAGAGATCAGATAAATTTTATGGATCGAACGGCATATTAAATAGATCCAATTTCTTATATTAATTTTGTAGATAAGTTACAAATAAAATATATATACAAAAATTTTACGTATAGATATATAGGTGTATATAGATATATAAAAAAATGGAGATGGTGAGTCGGGACGTGGAAAAAGAAAGAAAAGCAAAACCCACTAACACATTATGTGAAATCGACATTCTTAACTTTTTCTTCTTTTATATCGTCTTTTGTCAGACATAAATTCTACTTATCATGACACCAAACTTGGCCTAATAACTAATCCATCATCACCTTATTTTAACACCCAATTTACATAATTAAATTAACCCTCAATAATCCCTCTCCAAAATATATATATAAACACCTCATAATTTGATAAGTACTCTACTGAAAAATATATAAGAAATCAGCTTATATCATAAGTTACAATTGACTTAATATAACATATAAAATATGTATTTTCTAGTGATTTTGGAGTAATGATATATAGACACCAAAGCAATCAATCTAAATGGAAAAAGATAAAAGTGGGGAAAATCCAAGACAAAAGATCCTCCCGTAATGCTTTTGTGAAACATTTCCCTATATAATTCTCCAAAGTTAAAAAAAAAAAACACAAAGACCCATCTCTTCTTACACAAGAAGAAGAAGAAGATTCACCCACCAAACACTTTAAAAAACACATGCAAACACATTCACGTTGTAATAAATCTTGATATGTAAGTAATATTTGTAGTGTGGGTCTATTTCATTTTTCTTATTCGTTTTTTAAAAGAAAAATTATGGATACACTCTTTAGACTAGTCAATCTCCAACAACAACAACAATCCGATAGTATCATTACAAATCACTCGTCGCTAAGCAGAAGCTCCACCACAACTAGTGGCTCTCCGCATCACTTCCTCCAACATCACGACGAAGAATGCTTCAACTTTTTCATGGATGAAGAAGACCTTTCTCCTTCTTCTTCTTCTCGTCGTCATTTTTACTCTCCTTATCCTCCACCTCACTATCCCTCCGCCACCTCAGCTCCCTCCCTTCCCTCCTCCGTGGCCTCGCCGTATTCCTCCTCCTCCTCCCACCACCACCACCACCATGACCCTTCCGCTTTCTCCGTCCCTCAAACCTTTAACTCCTTTGACTTCTCCTCCAATGCCAAGTGGGCTGACTC
The DNA here is from genome assembly GCA_036759665.1 of Gynandropsis gynandra. Classification (NCBI taxonomy): domain Eukaryota; kingdom Viridiplantae; phylum Streptophyta; class Magnoliopsida; order Brassicales; family Cleomaceae; genus Gynandropsis; species Gynandropsis gynandra. The sequence goes on from CM071868.1 coordinate 40,628,348, forward strand.
GGTCTTGCTCGACGCTGCTCGTGCCTTTGCTGACAATGACTCGGTTCGTGTGCCACAGATTCTTTGGATGCTCAACGAGCTTGGTTCCCCCTATGGAGACACCGAGGAGAAGCTTGCGTCTTACTTCCTCCAGGCGTTGTTCAATCGCATGACCGGCTCCGGTGAACGCTGCTACCGCACCATGGCTGCAGCCGCGGCCTCTGAGAAGACTTGCTCATTCGAGTCAACGCGCAAGACTGTCCTCAAGTTCCAAGAAGTCAGCCCCTGGGCTACGTTTGGCCACGTGGCGGCCAACGGAGCGATCTTGGAGGCCGTCGATGGTGAACCTAAGATCCACATCATCGACATCAGCTCCACGTACTGCACGCAATGGCCGACTCTCCTCGAAGCCCTCGCGACTCGCTCCGACGATACGCCTCATTTGAGGCTCACTACCGTCATCACCTCCAACAAGTTCGTCGACGACCAATCGGCGTCGCATCGGATGATGAAGGAGATCGGCAATCGAATGGAGAAGTTCGCGAGGCTCATGGGTGTGCCATTCAAGTTCAACGTCATTCACCACGTCGGCGACTTATCCCAGCTTGATCCCGCCGAACTCGACATCCAAAATGACGAAGTTTTGGCCATAAATTGCGTTGGAGCCATGCACACGATCGCTGCCGTCGGAAACCAAAGAGACGCCGTCATCTCAAGCTTCAGGAGGCTTCAGCCGAGGATCATCACTATCATTGAAGAAGAAGCCGACCTCGCCGACCCTGGGAACGACGGCATTTCGTTCATGAAAGGGTTCCAAGAATGTTTACGTTGGTTCAGGGTTTACTTCGAGTCGCTCGAAGAAAGCTTCCCAAGAACGAGCAACGAGAGGCTGATGCTGGAGAGGGCGGCCGGTAGGGCGATCGTGGACTTGGTTGCATGTCAGCCATCGGATTCCATTGAGCGGAGGGAGACGGCGGTGCTGTGGTCTCGGCGGCTGAGGAGTGGAGGTTTTTCACCGGTGGGGTATAGCGATGAAGTAATGGACGATGTGCGGGCTCTGTTAAGGAGGTATAAAGAAGGAGTTTGGTCAATGACACAGTGCTTCGAAGCCGGAATATTCCTCGCCTGGAAGGATCAGCCGGTGGTTTGGGCCAGTGCATGGCGGCCCACGTGATCTCCGGCTGCGGCGGAGGCGCGGTGGCTATAGTTTCATTACACGTGTGATCATATTAATGGATATTGATGATTAAATTAAGGTTAAGATGATGAGATGCGTTCATATTGGATTTGGTTTTCACGTAGGACTAGTTAGGATCATGAGAAAGCGATCCTTTCAGTCAAAATTCAAGATTTTTTTTTGTTTGGATCTTTATTTCTATTTAATTTTTCTTACGAATTTTGTGATTAGTTCGGTTATGCCAAAGAGTAAGCTTTTCTTTAAATGATTACTAATTTCTATAATTTTTTCCCATGCAAGTGAATTTTGCAAATTAATGAAGCTCTCAAAGCAACGAATTGAAATCGACGAACAGGTATTTATTTGGCAATGTTATGAATTTCATTACAAATCATACACTATTTCCAAATTTACACAATAACATACAATTACTTTCATATTATTTCATAACACAAAAAATGGTTTCTTAATATTATTATCTCTTAAACATTCTTATATACAAAACCCTAAAATAATAAATTACCTATTTACCCTCACTATTATCCCCTTGGAGCATATAAATTTGAATGTCCAACTTAAAAAAGAAATTCATCAAATTCTTACTGATATATCTTTTGTCAATTGTCGACAAAAATAGAAACATGTTGAGTGGCCAATATACCAACGATAAGTTCATTACGAACAATGTGATTGTCTATTTTAATGCGCTTAGTCCGCTCGTGAAAATCATGATTAGCACTAATATGTAAGGCGATGCCAATATACCAACGATAAGTTCATTACGAACAATGTGATTGTCTATTTTAATGCGCTTAGTCCGCTCGTGAAAATCATGATTAGCACTAATATGTAAGGCGATCTAACTATAATATAGATGGATGACCCGAAGATGAGACACAACAAGATCTAGAAGAAGATGCTTAATCCAAGTACACGAGCCGTCATAGCCATATCTCTATACACTGTTTCTGCAGAAGATGACGAAAGAGTATGTTGCTTCTTCATCTTTTAAGAAATATGGGGAATGTCCAAGATGAATAAACCAACTGGTGACATAATTACGAGTGAGCGGACATCCAACCAATTGAAATCATCCCATGATATGAGATGGAGATCATAGAAATCATGTCCTTCAATGTAGAAACTGCACACTCAACACCATTAGGAACCCCCGCCAATGGTATAAAAGATGAATCTTGGCCTGACAACACATGCTCATTATCTTTAACTGGAACCAAGATATCTTCTCCACGAGACTCCGACTTGAAACCACTGATTGTGGGAGACTTAGCCATGAGTGGTGTCAAATAAGGAAACTCGGATTCAACAAACACAACATCACGAGAGACCAAAAAAATTCTTCGTTCAAGATCATAAAGATGTAACCCTTTCTGTTCTGATGGGTATCCAACAAATACACAACGCCGATTACGAGAAATAAACTTGTCACCAAGATATTTTTATTATGAGTGTAACATAACATCTCAAAGATTTAAATATGATCAAGAAATGAAGGATAATTATTGATCACCTCAAAGAGATATTTTCCATCCAAAATCAGTGCTGGTGTACGATTTATTAAATAGGTCGTAGTGAATACTATTTCTCCCCAAAAATCCAACAGAAGTCTTGAATAAAGTAAGAGTGCTCGAACCACATTCAAGATATGATGATGTTTACGTTCGACGTACCATTTGGTTAAGGTGTGCCAACACAAGATGTCTCATGTCGGATTCTTTCGTGCATAAAGTAGTCTGATATACACATAAAATCATTTATATTTTCACTACGAACCGTTTAAAGACGAGTATTGTAATGTCGTTAAAAAATGTCACCTCCTTGCAAGTATTTAAAGACTTCAGTTTTGGTTTTCAACAAATATAGCCACATACGACAAAGTATGGTATGGAACCCAAACATCACCATGAACTAGTTGAAAAAGTCTAGTATTTTTATTAGCACTCTTGAGAAAAGAAACATGAGAAGACATATAGACACATCCTTGTATGTCATAGATCAAACGATTTTAGATTCCGTTGGTACGAACTGCACACACAAACAGTGCACCTCGAAAAAAGTAGAGCCTTTCACGTTGCTCACTCGCTCCAATTAGCATCCTCGTAAAACGGTCTTGAATAAGACACAACTCGTCAGTCAGTTGAATCACACAATTGCTATCCTTCAATAACTGAGACAAGGAAATCAAATTGTAGCTTAAGTCGGGCTCATAGAAGACATTTGTGAATATGAAAATTAAGACCCAGGGTCATAGTGCCCTTCTTATTAGTCATTGTACTATGCCGATTGGGAAGTTCTACATAACATGTAGCCATTTCAGTGGGATTCGTAAGGAATCAGAGACACCCAATCATATGGTTTTTGGCACTAGAATCCCGAATGCATGACTCAGTGTCGTGTGTATCGGTACGAGTCTCATTTGCACTAATCTTTTGCATGGGTCGATCGATGTCTTAAGTTATCATTTTCAACCCCAGCCCCTTCACATCCACCGCAAATAGGGCATGACCTACAATTCTGTGATATGCACTAAAAGATTTCATGACTTGCACTAGAGAAAAATTGACGCAAATGATAGTCCGTTGACCTTTCCCCGTGTTAGATAACCCATAAGAACTAGCACGTCCATGACCAGCACCCTTACTAGTAGTACGACATTCACACGCCGAAATGGAATAAGTTCTTCCCACAAATGATTGAGTTTATTGTAATATGCAGTCCTTGACATGCCTTGTTCTTTGCAAGAGTACGAATCCGACTTCAGACGCATTATCTGAGGACCGTTTGCCTTTTAGAAATGCTCTTTAGTATCATCAGAGAGTTTTTTGAATAATTTAATGTGTGATACCTTGGAATACAAGTTTAGATCTAAATTATTTCAAATACACGACACCATGAGAGAGTTGTTGGCTCACAAATCGACCAAATTCTCTATGAGTTTTTGTATAGTATCATTAATAAACCAATTCTTTTTCGCGTGTGCATAAGGCTGTGCAATTCTCTTGCCCAATCAACATAGTTGTGTTCATGGATGATAACCTGGGATACCTGAGAACCCAAATTATCATTCACAAACAGATAATAAGGTGATATCATACGACGTTGAACCAATCCGATTTTTCGATCCACCTATACCACTAGATTCTGAGTTGGACGACAAATGAAGAAATGAGATGAAAAACAAACCATAAAGAAGATAAGGAACACAACATTGCAGAACACAATTCCAATACCGCCAAGATACACTGACCGAAATCAAACATCGAGGACAATAAGAAACACATCAAGTAAAGCAACCGTCAAAACAAGAATATGAGGAAAACCAAGCATGATAACAACAAGAAATCGTCGAGGACATCTAGGACAGAGGTGGTATAACATTAAACTCAAATGACAATACAAACACAAACGACCACCAATACAACTATGACATCAAAAGACACAACATATATGCGAGGATGAAAAAATGCACGGAAGACCGAAGAAAGAAGAGAAGAAACAAGAGATTCAAACAATTCCTAGCTCTGATACCATGCTACTGTAGCACTCCCATCCGGAAACTAACTCGGGACTAGGAGTGTCCACCATCAACCCCAAATTGTGGTCACATATATCATTGCTCACACATTTATAAAACAAAATAAATGATTTATTTCTAAATAAAATTGGTAGAAAAATAAAATACGTAAAAATTATAGTCATGATACATAAATAAAATAAGTACGACACTAAAATAAAGCTTAACGAGACCTCTTGCACGTCTCTCCCATCAGACTGTCGTAAGTTCTGGTGTTGTCGCTCACCCTTATTGGTTTTTTTCCTCGCTATATTATGTTCATCCATAAATAGAGTGAGTACGAAATACACACTAATACGTGTACATACTTTCTGCCACGTATTCTTCCACTTTTAACTAAATAATATCAAATAACGATATTTTAACTAAATAAGTATCCAAAGCCTAAGACTAGTACCACGTTGGATTATAACATAGAGTCCACACGACTCTAGCTCGGGCATATGCTCGTAAAGTCTAAAGGACCTCAGAAGATTGAAGATCTCGCAAAGTCACAATGAACCCCAACCATTAGTACAATAAAGCGCTCCGTCGCTCGAAAGGTTACTACAATCCCAACACGGTACGACGCTGGTAGATCCACTGATTTGACTAACTCGACACTCCATCGCTCGAAAGATTACCACATCTCCAGCACGGTACGACTTCGACGAATCCACTAATCTGACTACCTCGATGCTCCGTCGCTCAAAATATTACCACAACCCCAGCATGGTACGACGCCAGCCCTGATCTAAGTGTCGTATACTAATATTGTCGACTCGATACTCCTCATGTAAAAACTCTCACTCACACACTCGCACACACCTTCTTTCAAAGGTTCAAGTGTGAAATCAATCGACTCTATCACCAAACCCAAAATATCCACATTCTCTGGTCTCGACGTCTGGTTGAACGTTAATTTTCCAGATAATATCCAACCACTTAAATTTCACCAAAATCAACTCATATACTCTCAATTACTCATTATTAATTTTCTAAAATTTTTAATGTAATCATACCCCGGTTTAAACGTAAGCATTTCTCCATAATCAACCACAAAACTAAACTTTGATGGGAAGAAATCAATTTATTCTGATGATTTGACGATTCTTGATAATATTGCTAACAATAACACCAATAAAATTTTCCCTATTATAGATCCATTAGTTAATCAATTTTCATAATATAAATCTTTGAATTGGGGAAATAATAATAAGGAAAATTTCTAGAGTTTTACCCAAATTTCGGTTAGAATCAATCCACGAATAGAACACAACGAAAAATATACTAGATCCTTCTTCAATTTCTTCTTTAGTCTTGTTTTTTTCTTCTTCTATTTTTCTTCTTATTTTCTTCTCATTCAGCGGTCGTGTTTCCTCTATTCTCTCTTCTTTTTTTTTCTTCCCTTAACCTAATCCCACGTTATATATATATATATGTATATATATATATAATTATTGGGTCTCATTGGGCCTCACAATTCTCTTCCACTATAATGGAATTTGTCCTCGAATTCTATATTTCTGATTCTTACGACAACAACTCAAGGAATAGAAGAACCATAATACTCATTTTCAAATAACTCGGGATACTCATGACTTATCTTATCCTCCAATTCCCATAGAAGAACCATAATAATCATTTTCAAATAACTCAGGATACTCATGGCTTATCTTCTCCTCTAATTCCCATGTCCTTCCTTCTACATCATGATGTTCCCACACAACCTTTATCATTGGAATCTACTTATGCCTTTATTGTTTTACTTGATGATCCACGATACGGATCGAACTTTCGGTATAGGTTAAATCTTTCTATAATTTTATTGGTGAATTAAAAAGTATTTTATCTGGTAGTGATAAACACTTACACAACAATGATATATGAAATACATCATGTATCCCCTCTAAAGATGAGAGAAGCTCCAATCAATAAGTGATTACTCTAATTCGCTAATCACTTTAAATGGTCCCGTGAACCTTGGTGATAACTTGTTTACTGGGCTCTTGCCTGATCTCCCTCGCCTCGTTTGAACCCGTAAATATACCATATCTCCGATGTTAAAATCAACGTTCTTTCTCTTTAGATCAGCATAACTCTTCTAACGATCTTGAGCTGCCTTCATTTTCATCTTAACAATTCTCAACTTTTTCATAGTCTCCTCTACAATCTTCGCTTCGAAGATAGATCTCTCCCCCACTTCAGCCCAACACAATGGTGTATAACATGGTTTCCAGTATAATGTTTCATATGGTGGCGTCCCAATGCTAGCATGTTAGCTATTATTGTATACGAACTTAATAAAGAGTAATTGATTCTCCCAACTATCAGGCTACTCCAACGCACATGCTCAAAATAGGTCCTCAAGCGTCCTTATAGTTCTCTCAGATTGTTCATCTGTCTGTGGATGATATGCGGTGCTCATGCGAAATTTGGTTCCTAACTCTTTTTGAAGTACCTGCCAAAGACGTGAAGTGAATCTCCTATCTCGATCTAACATAATGCTTGACGAAAATCCATGTAACTTCACAATTTGTACAATATATATCTTTGCTAGTTGATTCACATCAAAAGTATTTTTTTATTGGAATGAAATGAGCCGATTTAGTTAGCTGATCCACAACCATCCAAATAGCATCCTTGCCATTTTGCGTCCTAGGAAGACCCTTCACAAAATCCATGGTAATGTGGTCCCACTTCCATTCTGGAATTGGTAGACTTTGCAATTTCTCGCTTGGTACTTGTTGCTTTGCTTTGATTAATTGATACGTTGGATATTTTGCCACCCATCGAGCGATATCTTTCTTCATCCCTGGCCATTAATAAAGTTATTGAACATCCCGATACATCTTCGTCGAGCTCGAAAGAATCGAAAACTTAGATTGGTGAGCTTGGCTTAGAATCTCTTCTCTAATCCCTAGATCATTCGGTACAGAAACTCGACCATTGATCATCATCAGATCGTCTTCCCTGACCTGATATAACTTGTATCTTGGGTCTTGATAATTACCATGGATCTTTTGCAATCTTTCATCGGATAATTGTGATGTACGAATTCTACTCAATAGACAAGCCTAATTTTGCTGCTTGCAAACCGACACTCTCAGACTCAGTTTGCATTGCCTCTAGTCTCAAATAACTTATCTGAGTAATCAAATCACCGAATTCTTGCATAACTGGAACCTCTACTCTCTTGCGACTCAACATATCTGCAACAACATTTGCTTTCCCCAAACGGTACGCGATGTCCACCTCGTAGTCTGCGACAAATTCCATTCACCTTCTCTGACGCAAATTCAACTCTAACTGCGTGAATATGCATTTTAGACTTTTGTGGTCTGTTAATATCTGTACCTTCTCCCCATAAAGATATGCCCTCCAAATCTTTAACGCGAAGACCACAGTTGTCATCTCTAAATCATGAGTCGGATAATTCTTCTCATGTTGACGTAACTGTCTTGATGCATAAGGAATCACGTTATCTCCCTACATAAGTACACATCTAGATCCTGTCTTTGATGCATGTATGGAATTCCTGGTTGTGGTAAGGGTAACACTGGGGCTTCCGTTAGCTTCTTAAAATGACTTCTCACCCCATCCCGGAACTACCGCCGGACTAAGAGTATCCACCATCACCGCATAAGGTGGCCACATATATCACCTTTCAAACACATTTATAAAACAAAATAAATGATTTATTTCAAATGAAAAGTGGTCGGGATCATATAGAAAAATAAAATACGTAAAAATCATAGTCATGATACATAAATAAATAAGTACGATACATAAAATGAAGTTTAACGAGACCTCTTGCACACCATATCCTATCCATCCACGATAACCCATAAATAGGATGAGTACGAAAGTTTACCAAAATTTTTATATATAACTAAATGTTAACAACCCGTGAATCCAACTAAAATCTTAAAAATTCGATTTTAAAACCCGAAATTAATGGTTTGAAACCCAATAATAAAACAATACGCAATAATTTTTTTTAAAATCTAACATAATCAAATAACATAAATTATCGAATATTGTTCGAGATAATGTTACAATTTTATATAATTTTTATTATAGATTTTTTAATTATGTAGTTGATCACATTTGGGTTGAAAATATTTTCAAATTTTAACGAGATAGTAATATCTAGTTTACAAATAGATGTTTTTGGCGAAAATTGAATTATTTGGAGACAAATAGAATTATAAATAAATTTTAAAAGAAAAAATCGAATGAATAACCAAAATTAAGAGGAGTTAGGGTAAATAAATTAAGACTTGAATTTGGCTAATTTCAAAAGAGAAAAGAATTATAAGTTAAAGCAAAAAGAAATTGGACGGAACCAAAAGTTGAGGTAGAAATTGGAGTAAATAGAAAATTTAACCTTTCAAATTTTATATATATTGTATTATGTATATATATATGGTTTATATTTTTTAGAAATTCTTTATATATATATATTTATCGATTAATGGAATAAAAAATCAAAAAAATTAAATCATGTTAGTTATTTATTTTGAAAATAATGTTCAAGACATTATCGATCACCTTTTTACAAGATAAAAGAGTTTAAAACTCGATTATGTATTATAATTTTAAAGTAAAGATAAAAAGTAATAAAATTGATTAAGAGGCTAAAAAGGGTAGTTATATTTATCCTGCTCCAAACGTGGAATCTTAGGACGGCTACTTGATGGAATCTTATAAAGGTATCTCATCTCCTCTATAGTGCCTTGCACGCTTCTCAGACATTTCTCTTTATATCCATATTTAGTCCATTTATATATACATATAGATATATTGTGTATATATATGCACTAATCTTGATGTTGTATCACAATGCATATATATATATAATACATACATGCATATACTAAGAATGTTCACGGCCTATGAAATGGAATTCCACATGGATACCAGAGTATGGAATTTTACTTTTTCGGGTCCAATATAGAAATGGAAATACGCATGGATATAAAAGATTATTTGTGGCGTGTAAAAATAACCATTTTTTTAATTTTTGTAAAATTTCTTGTTGATTGATACAAATGCAATAATAAAAAAAAGTATAGTCAGGAAATTAAAATTTAAAAAAACAATAAAAAGTTGTAGTGGGAACTGCTTTTGAGATGTGGTTGGTTTCGATTCTGCCTACATCTTTTGATGGGTATTTAAATTTTGCCTCCCCCATGTTAACTTTGGTACGATCTTCGGCTTCGCTTTCTAAGTTTTTATCTTTTTCTTAAAAAAAATTTATATTAAATTAAATCTTCTTTTGGTCCATTTTTTGTGTTTTTAAAGTCATGCAAAAAGTGGAAAAGAAAAAAGCAAATTGGCCCATTTTTCGCTTTAACGAGAATCAACCTTTTTGGGCCCCTTATGTACAACGACGAGACCAATGCACGTCTCCGTGTATATATATATATACATATATAGAACATGTTTTTGCTATTTTAGAGTTTTCTAATCAATTAAAGATAAAGTTATAATATTCAATTATATATAAAAATATATATGAAATTAGTTTATTCCCAACATATATTATGGGTTATAGAAAGACCGTCTCCGCTTATGTACAGCTTTTGTTTCATATTTCAAATTTAAGTGGATTCGAATAACTTAATCGGCCTATATTTCTTAACGGGCCTGGCCTATTTGATTTGATTCACTGTTGAGTGACGGTGAAGGAAACGAGCCTTTTGACGGACGACAAAAGCCCTTAGCTAAAACCTAACCACAAAATGCGTTCTCCGGTCGCGGCTTTGTCTTCATGTTGGGCCGTATATATATATACTCTCTTTCGTATGGAACAAGAAGCTGTGACGTCATAACATATTATGGTATTAGAACGGAAACTCTAGAAGTGGTTTCAGGACGGTAATCACGATACCGACGGTGCCCACAAGATGAACAACGACACTGAAGGCTTCAGCAGCGGCGACACAGCCCGCCAGACGACCAGATCTGCGATGATGGATCCTGCATCTTCGTACTACATGAAATTTGCGGAGCACATGGGATTAATATTAACTCAGGTTATTCTTTGCGAGGACAATTATGATGAATATGCGAAAAGCATGCGAAATGCATTTCGTTCGAAGAAAAACTTGTCTTCTTGGAGGATTCGATCATGAAACCCGCATCCACGGATCCGAAATATAAAAATTGGGTGTGGTCAAATCTATGTTGGTGGGATGGATCATGAATACAATGGATTCATCTCTCTGATCTCACGTGACATACACAGATGATGTTTTGGACTTATGGAAGGATATTCGTGAACGGTTCTCAAAAGGAAACGACATGCGGATCTACGAGTTGACCACAGAAATTGTTAACCGTCGTCAACATGGTGACACCGTGAGCGCGCCTATTATGGACGACTCAAAACCCTTTGGGACGACTTACCAGCACACAAGAAAGTCCAAATTGTACATGTCCTGGGCCAACGGAGATCACTACCGAATGTGAGAAGGATAAGGTTTTTAAGTTCCTCATGGGATTGGATGGTGAGGTTTATCATCTTGTTCGTACGAATTTCTTGAGTCAGGATCTGTTCCCGATCCTTAACCAAGCCTTCTCTCGTGCCCGGGCTAAATGCATAACCGGGCTTCACGGTTCATGCAACACCTAAGAAAAAAAGGCCTGAGACATATGACATGGAAACCAAATCTACATGTAGTCATTGTGGGAAGGTAGGTCATGTGGTAGCTGATTGTTTTCAGCTTATCGGTTACCCAGAATGGTCGCTAACGGGGAAGGAAAAACGTGCTGTGGGTTATGGATATGGAGCACGGGGTGGCAACAACACACGCGGTAGAGGACAAGCACTGGCTCATGCCACCCGTGGTAAGTCTGTAGCGCAAGAGGAACCTGCTGTGGTGATTGAAGCTCATCGACCAAATATTCCTGGTCTATCTGACGACCAATGGCTGAAAATTATGAACATACTCAATGCAAGTAAGCTGATCAACACAGAGAAAGCGAATGGTAAGCATTTTTACCTTTGGCTCCTTGATACGGGGGCATCACAACATATGAATGGGGATAAATCTCTCTTTCTTAATCTTCAAGAAGTTCGTCCACATCTCCGTGGGGCTTCCCGACGGCAACGAGACGTTTGCACGATTTGAGGGCGATGTGTCTCTTGGGCCACTTGTTGCTCTTCATCGAGTTCTCTACGTGCCTTCTCTCCAATGCAATCTTATATCTGTTGCTCATCTTATTCATGATCAGCCATGTATTACCACATTCATTGAGAAGCTATGTCTTTTACAGGGTTGTGCTACGAGAACTTCGACTGGTGCGGGTAAGCAGCACAACAGGGTGTACTGGTTTCACACTATCACAACGGATACACCTCGATACGTATTCCGAGTCGCATCTTCCGATTTATGGCATTGTAGACTCGGGCATACTATGGATAAAGCCATCGATTTGCTTCCTATGACTTTCAAGAATAAGAGTAGTAGCGCTATAGACGAACATTGTGAGATTTGTCGACAAGCGAAACAAACTTGCGAATCCTTTTCTTTGAGTAATAAAATGACTTCTACGCCTTATGATTTGGTTGATTGTGATGTTTAGGGTCCCTATCGTGAATGATCATCGTGTGGGGCTTTGTTTTTTCTCACTTTGGTGGATGACTTCTCCTAAGCTTTTTGGGTATTTCTCATGACCAAGAAAACAGAGTTGAATGGTATCTTTCAGCGTTTTCACGCACTTTTCAAGACTCAATATGATGCCTCCATCAAAGTTGTACGAGCATATAACGTGACTGAATTTTACAAGCTTTGTGAATGGTGTAAAAATAGGATCGGAGTTTATATTTGCTGTTTCAGGAAGTTGAGACAATTAAGGAAGCTTGAATTCAAATTGAGAAGGACTAGAATGATTCAACGCGAAGACTAAGGAGAAGAAGGAGGAGTCAAAGTGAATCGAGCGGATTCAAAGCTGAAGAGAGTTCAGCATGACGGCGCGGCGGAAGAACCGAGAGTGGTTGCTGAGCCAAGAGCAAGGCAGATAAGTTGACCTGGAAATCAAAAAACAAGGTTAACAAATCTGAGGAGTATCATCGTAGTACACAAAACAGAGAAAGAAAGAGTTCTTAGGTTTTAGGTGTACTTAATTGGATACTGTACTGAGCAAGGAAACAATTGAGGTTGTATTTACGTCTAACTCAGGGGGAGTTATCCGTGGAGGTCTTTAGTACATTGTATAAATTGGCAAGTGTACTTAAAGATTGACAAGTAAATAAACGAATACTGTTTGATATTTTCTGATCTCTTTGGTTAATGAGTTAACTGTCATCTTCTATAAGTTTTCAATTGGTATCAGAGCAGGTAACCATCACTTAGAGTAAAATCTAAAATCTGATTGGAGATCCAAGAAGACGACTAAAATGGAAGGACCAAGAGACATGTATTTGTTTGGCAAACCTGTCATGTTAGACTCATCTAACTATGGATACTGGAAAGTAAAGATGCGAGCGAGCATACGAGAAATTGACGAAGATGCTTGGAATGCAGTTAAAAACGGATGGACACCACCAACTGTTATCGACGAAAATGGAAAAGAAAAGGAAAAGCCATCAGATCAGTGGACACCTAGTGAAAAAAGGAGTTCATCGTTCAATGCAAAAGCCCTGACAGCTATCTTTTCATCAGTAGATATAAATGAATTTAAACAGATTCAAGGGTGTGAATCTGCTAAGGAGGCATGGGATACACTAGAAACTATCCATGAAGGCACTAGGAGTGTTAAGAGAACACACCTAGATATATTGGAACACCAATTTGAGAAGCTGGAGATGGAAGAATATGAAAGTGTGAAAGAATTCAGTGGTCGGATGAATGCAATTGCAAACGAGGTAAGTGTACTTGGACAAAACTTGGATGACAAGAAGCTTGTCAAAAAGTTATTGAGATGTCTTCCGAAGAAATTTCATGCTCAGGAAGTGGCTATGAATATGTCATTAAACACGGATACAACTAGTTTCAAAGAAATAGTTGGAATCCTGGCAGCTTATGAACTGGAAATGCAGCTGGAACAAGGGGATATTGCCAAAGATGGAAGCAAGGGAGTTGTACTACAAGCTGTTTCAGAAAACACCAGGTTGGATAATATTGAAGAAAACATTGTATTATTGACCAGAAAATTTGGAAAATTCATGAAGAGAAGGTCAGGAATGAAGAAACCATCAACCGAAGATGCTGGATTCAGAAAGGAGAGCAAATCTGGTTCTCAATATCATGAGTGCAAAGGCTTTGGCTATTTTAAATCAGATTGCCCTAGCATCACAAAAAGGGAAAATGTGTTAAAGGTCATAAGCAACGTACGTGCTACAAGAAAAACAAGTATGATGCCGGTAAGTCCTCAAATGTAAAACAAATCTGGGTAAGGAAAAGTGAATTATATTGCAATGTTGCATACATCTCTGCCCAAAAAGAAAAGACAAATACCTGGTACTCTGACAGTGGATGCTCAAGACACATGACAGGTAATAAAGAACTACTCTCAAATTTTGTTGAAATAAAGAATGTAGGGAGTGTAGTGTTCAGAGACGAGAACAAAGGAAGAATTCTTGGCAAAGGAGATCTCAATTCACCTGGACAACCAGCATTGATGAATGTCCAATTTGTTGCGGGTCTAACGGCTAACTTGATTAGCATCAGCCAACTTTGTGACAGTCATCACCAGGTTAAGTTTACTAACAAAGAATGCTTAGTGATGGATTCTGAAAATAAATGTGTGCTTACAGGATCACGGTCTGCAAACAACTGCTACGTATGGACTGAAGAGAAAATGTGCCTTAAAGCAACAGACGACGTACTATCACTGTGGCATCAGCGTCTAGGACACGTAAACTACAGATCCTTGGTGAAACTGTCCGATTCTGCAGCAGTAAGAGGTATACCTAAGCTAAAGTTGGAAAAATCAGAAACATGTAAACCTTGTCATCTAGGTAAACAAATCAAAGTTCATCACAAGCGAATGCCTGAAGTAAAGACATAAAGAATCTTGGAACTGGTACACATGGACTTAATGAGTCCAATGAGAACAGAGAGTTTCGGAGGAAAAAGATATATCTTTGTCATCGTAGATGATTTTTCTCGATACACTTGGGTAAAGTTTCTGAGAGAAAAATCTGAAACGTTTGAGCTGTTTCATTTTCTATTTCTTCAATTGAAAAATACTAAAGGTTGCATTGAGCGAATTAGGAGCGATCATGGAAAAGAATTTGAGAATGACATATTTAACAAATTTTGTTAAAAGCATGGTATCATTCACGAATTCTCAGCACCTAAGACACCGCAACAAAATGGAGTTGTCGAAAGGAAGAATAGGACATTGCAAGAAATGGCTCGAGCAATGCTGCATGGAAAGTCCATATCTATCAGGTTCTGGACAGAAGCGGCAAACACAACATGTTATATCATCAATCGTGTATATCTTCGCCCAGGTATGTCGAAAACTCCATATGAGTTGTGGAAAGGTAAGAGTCCAAATTTGAGTTATTTTCATATATTTGGGTGCACTTTCTTTGTTCTGAACGATAGAGAATGCCTTGGTAAGTTTGACGCAAAGAGTGATGAGGGAATTTTTCTCGGCTATGGAAATAACACAACC
>CM071868.1:40645288-40694574 GCA_036759665.1 Gynandropsis gynandra
GAATACATTGCTCTGGGAAGCTGTTGTACTCAATTGTTATGGATGAATCAAATGCTTATGGACTACGGTATGCAATCCAGAACTTTTACTGCATGGTGTGACAATACTAGTGCAATAGACATCTCTAAAAATCCTGTCCAGTATTCTAGAACGAAACATATAGAAATACGACATCATTTTCTGAGAGAAAAAGTTGAGCAGAAACAAATGAAAGTTGAATATGTGCCTACGGAACGTCAACTCGTGGATATTTTTACAAAACCTCTGGATTTAAATCGGTTTATTTCTCTGAGAAAATCACTTGGTGTTTGTGAGCTTTGATCGTTTCTTGCATATTACATCGGTGAAATTGTGTTTTTGAAGTGTTTGATGATCTTATGAAGAAGAGGAAAATTACTGTCATGTCTGCTTGATTTAAGTACACTTAAATGATCCTAGTTCTGTGTCTGAACACTGTTTCTATTTCTGAATGCTTTAGTTTTTTAAGTGCACTTAAAACTCTACTTACTCCTCTGACAATCTTTATGTGTATTTATATGCAAAAATAAGATGTGTTTGTCATGAGTATATGCTTGGGTCTAAGCTGGGAGATATTCAGTTTCAATTATAACGTCCTATGACACAAAGCCAAAACTTGTGCTTAAATACTCCTCTATGTGTACATAAGAGTACACCTAAATAAAGGTAGTCAAGGAGCTTGTTATATGAACAAAAGGATATCTAAACAACGTCCTAGAAGCTGTAAATGAGTGGTTTGAAAAATAAAAAAATAAAAGTAAAAGAAGGGAGAAAAAGAAATAATGATAAAAAGAAATGCAATAGAACAGATTGTTTTAAGTGGAGAACAAATGTCAGTAAGTGTACTTAAACAATCAGCCATTTACAGTTTTTGACTAATTCTTAACGATCTGATTCTGCTTTGATTCCGATTCATCATGTTTTATGTCAAGTTATTCACATTGATCTGACGAGTAATAACTGCACTTGAGTGTTTTTTCTCTTTCAAATTGACCGGCAGTTTTTTTTTAATGTGATGGGATGTTTTTGTGGGCTGATGTGAGTGGTGCAGTAAATTCAAATTTTTTCAAAAATTCCTGAAATTTCTTTGTAACTGCACTTAACTCCTCCTAAACCGCTTCATTTCATTTTGTGCGCTTATCTCTGAAACCCTAACCCATCTCTCTCGAGAAAAAGAGTGGTAGTCTTTCTTTTTGTAGATCATTCGTTCAAACAAAAATGCAGACTTGAAGCACAAATTTCGGCCTAAGTCCAGATGACATTCTCATGGTTGACGACCAGGAAGTCCGGATGGGAGATTTTGTTTTCACCCGAAACCCTTCTCGTGTCAATGGCCGTCGTTACAAGGTGATGGCTACAAATTTCTTTGCACCTAACAAACGTAAGAATCTGAGGCCAGGCGCATCCTCTATGGTCCATCTTCATACGTATCCTGATAGCGACATAATGGTCCCCTCTGCCTCGACCCCACAGACTGACCCACATATCCACTCCACAGAGCCAAGAGATACATCAACCCCACTACAAGATACCTGTCCTACCTCGGTTCCCTCACCGAGTGCTGATCCGTCCACCATTCCACCATCACCGGAGTCTGAGAGATCTGTTCCGGTATCTGGTGCACGATCTCCTGCGTCTTCACGACGAGGTACCCCTCTCTCTGTTTCGAAAGCCTATTCCCACAAAATGTACAAGGAATCTTATCTGAGTAGGCTTAGGACCCTTAAGGAAAGGGAGATTTTCTCTGAGAAAGGACTTAGCGTACACCAATTCCAGCATTTATCTGTGTGGGACTTACTGGTCAACAAGAAGTTGACAAACATAGTTACCACAGTGACCCCTGTGTGTAAGGAACTGATGTATGAGTTCTATGCGAATCTTGCTCCTGAGATTGAAGATTCAGGCTCTGCTCTATTTGGTACCACGTATGTTCGTGGTTGTGTATTCAAGTTTAGTGCAGAGGTTATAAACGAGTTTCTGGGGATTCCACATATTCCGGTTACTCGAGCCAAGGAGCTTCAGCTGGACCTAGATATGGATGCTGTCACAAAGGAGCTGACAGAGGGTAGGTTAACATCATGGTCAGGGCAGATTCCGAACTCAAAACTTCAATGGGAGTACGCGCTGTTGAATAAAATTTCCCGCACGAATTGGGTACCGAACAAGAAATCTGATGCGATAAGGCATGATACAACAGTTTTTCTCTACTGCTTGAAGAATGATATTCCCATCAACTTTGGGAAAGTATTTTTGGACTCAATTGTTGGATTAGGGTTATGTAACTCTACAAAGTTCATTCTTCCATTTCCCTGTCTGATTCAGAACATTTTGGTTCAACAAGCGTCTGATATAGTTGGGAAAAACGAGGTTCGAGAGAATACTCCGCCCTGGATTATCTTGGAAAAGCGCTATATGGCGAAGATGCCATCTGCTTCGACAGCTGGGACTTCCAAGAACAACATAGTTCAGGAGCCCACTGAACTGCCTCGAACCTTAAGTGCAACATTAAGTGCAATGCTCCGCACCGTTGATAGCCTGATCTTGCGCTCTCAGAGTAATCAAGTGCACTTATATTAGTATGTGATTTGTTTTTGCTTATTTTGTGACTAATCTGGTTTGAAATCTTATCACATAAACAGGGGGAGAAATGCAGGGTGACGAGGAAGAGGTGGATGAAGAGATTGAAGAGATTCGGGAGGAATCTTCTTCAAAGAGGAGCAAAGGAAAAAGGAAGAGGAACTGATGTGTTCTCACATGTTCTTCTTTTTATTTTAAGTGCATTTAAAGACAATTGCTTAAGTGTACTTAATGATTACTTTTCTAAGCTTGAACTTTAAATGGTCTGGACTTAGGTTGTTAAATTTCGTATTGTGACTGTTCTGTGCTTGAATGATTTTTATTGCATTATTTTGAATTCTGTGTGATTGACTAATATATGTTTTTGTGATAAGAATTCAAAGGGGGAGATTGTGAATGCAGTAAAAATAGGATCGGAGTTTATATTTGCTGTTTCAGGAAGTTGAGACAATTAAGGAAGCTTGAATTCAAATTGAGAAGGACTAGAGTGAGTCAACAAGAAGACTAAGGAGAAGAAGGAGGAGTCAAAGTGAATCGAGTGGATTCAAAGCTGAAGAGAGTTCAGCATGACGGCGCGGCGGAAGAACCGGGAGTGGTTGCTGAGCCGAGAGCAAGGCAGATAAGTTGACCTGGAAATAAAAAAATAAGGTTAACGAATCTGAGGAGTATCATCATAGTACACAAAACAGAGAAAGAAAGAGTTCTTAGGTTTTAGGTGTACTTAATTGGATACTGTACTGAGCAAGGAAACAGTTGAGGTTGTATTTACGTCTAACTCAGGGGGAGTTATCCGTGGAGGTCTTTAGTATATTGTATAAACTGGCAAGTGTACTTAAAGATTGACAAGTAAATCAACGTCACTCATCTTCCGATGCAGCGTAGAACATCTAGATGCATGAAGAATGATAGGGAATTCAACCTCTAATGCTGGAAATGACTCTTCCGAGCCTAAATCCTCTACCTAGGAAATCAACGTCACTCATCTTACGATGAAGCGTGGAACGTCTAGATGTATGAGGAACAATAGGGAATTCTACCTCTAATGTCGGATGTTAACTCAACCTCTATAAACGGAAATGACTCTCCCGAGCCTAAATCTTCTATCTAAGATATAAACGTACTCACCTTCCGATGCAGTAAATCTATAACCTAAATGCATGACGAACAATGGTGGTTCTACCACGATTATTACCGTTCCTAAATAGATTAACTGATCGGTCAAATTCTCATTAATCTAATTCATTCGAAGGTTAATTCCCAAGACTCAAGTCTGACTCTCTCGAGTCCTAGACGAATCTCTAATCTCATTCAAACATGTTTAATCTCATTCGAATAGATCTAGTCTCATTCAAGCATGGAATAAAAAACGTATGAAGGCATTACACATATATCTATAATCTATCAAACCATACGATTGAACAAAACCGAAATCAAGCATTAATGAATCAAACTATCCATTACAATGGCATCCCTAACCCATGATAACAGATCTACTCAGAATACATAGGGAAACAAACACAAACGAAGTAAATGTTCATCTTCCCTATCATCCCGAGCGGTGGCCTCGGATGAATCCTTTGGATGGCCAAAGTCTTCAACCGTGTTCTCTCCTCTTTCTCCTGTGTATTTTGGTCTCTTTTCCTGGTTTGTGCGTCGTATCCCTTGCCCTAGATCGCCTCTTCTCTTTCAATTCACGTTTGAAATTCAAAACAGGTTGTTGAGAGAAGGGGGGCCCCGCGCGGGCTAATGCACATCCCGCGCGGGGTGAGTGCTTCTCCACAGCCCGAGCGGCCTCTTCATCAGCCCGACCCGTGCAAAGTTTGCTGGTAATGGCAGCCCGCGCGGGAAACTTAGCCTCCCCGCACAGGGTCGGTTTCTTCAGCAAAATCCGTGCATGCTCCAAGCCTCCCCGAGTTGTGCAAACTTTGCTGGAGTTGCAGCCCGCGCAGGGCCTCTTCCAAGCCCGAGTGGGCTGTATTATCTTGCTGTTTTCGCTCCATTTGCTCGATGCTAGGGTGTTCCGTTTGGTTCCGCGGCCGTGCACGTATTGTATCTTATCACTTGGTCACGTTTTCGGGTAGATTTGCCGTATTCACTCGTGTTTGCTTCACATGTCTTCGTTTCCTACATAAAACACGAAATTATATAAGAATTCCTCGAATATACTCAATAACTCGGTAAAGTCCAAGAAATCTAATCAAAACTAAACCTAGAAATCATGAAAATACTATGACGGATTACATGTTATCAAACTCCCCCAGACTTAACCTTTGCTCGTCCTCGAGCAAATCTAGAGTCGAGTACAAGAAGAGTTAAACAACAATGGACACTAGCACGAAAACTTCGAAGGGATAGCCATCATGCAAAACAACGTGTCACATGAACGTAAGCCTAAGCGTACCTAGTTCAGACTTCTATCAACCGAAAGTCACGAGCCATGCTATCCTACCAATAACCTAAGTTTATTTCATACCCCTAGACAACGTTCAAGCAATCTCCATACTAATTCCCCTAAGCTTGAGATATCATTAGACTCGTATTCTCGTTCTTATTCTCTTTTTTTTTATAGATCCGCGCTTGGTTTCTAGGACGTCGAAGTCGAAGAGGATGGCTTTCTACTTAGACCCAGGCTGCCGATGGTACACTCATAAGGTGTAACCTTAGCGGAGTGAAGAGTTGCGTCATTGAAGAATTTTTTATTTTTTATTTTGTAGACTGAATATTACGCATCAACTCTAACCCTTAGGACGTAGAATAACGCCTCATCCCACCACTTAGACCCGAACCATCGATCTCGATGTACTCATGTCAATGTAAACCTGAAATAGTTAGAGACTTATCCGAGGTGACAACGGAGTATAAACGTGTAGAATCTAATAATCCATGAACGGTAAAATATATCAAACAAAGCAAGGTAAACAATATGCACGGAGATATGGATACTTGGTACTGAAACCTAGGAGGTGAATGCAACTATAGATCATGGTTTCAAGCACAACTACTCGACTAATCGGTATCCAAAAGACTTCTTAGCAAACCTAGACTATTGTTCACGATTCGAAAAGTCGTAAAACTATAGATCATGGTTTCAAGCACAACTACTCGACTAATCGGTATCCAAAAGACTTCTTAGCAAACCTAGACTATTGTTCACGATTCGACAAAGTCGTAAAATAATGACTAAAGCTCGAAAATTCGTACTAGGTGTCCATCCGTTTATTCCTAAAAAAAATCAGCATCTAATCCTAATAATCTAATACTAATCACATGCATGTTACTCGACGAGTACTCCCCCAGACTTGAATGAAACACCGTCTCGGTGTTTAAGACCTAAGAGAACATCTCGTACACCAAACTACGGGAAAATTAGGGTTAAAACGTGTGCACCTTGTGTATTTTTCTCTCCTGAGTTGGCGATGCGGCTGGACGTTGTATGCGTCTCCTCCTTAAGGGATGATATGGACGTTGGAAAACCTGTGAAAAAGAATCACAAAATCCAAAGAAGAAAACAACGTGACAACTAACCGAGTACATTAATTCGAAAAGAATAAGAATAGGTCCGTAAAAAAATGAAATGAAAGAAAAACAGAGTGCGAAAGTAGGGTTGCTTCCCGATAAGCGCTTGTTTAAGGTCGCGAGCTTGACCAAATACTCTCCTCATCAACATCGAGGTGGACTTCCTCGCCTTCGTTTGTGATGCCTCCCGCGTAGTGTCCTTTGCTCGGGTATGGCACTCGGATTGGTCATCCGCTTTGCAAGATCAGCCAGCTCTCCCATGCTCTTCTCTTGCCCGGTCAAGTTGCAGTTCAAGATCAGCGTTTTGTCGAGCATGTCATTCTGAACGGTTGGGCGTGCATTACTGGTTTTGGCCGAGAATGTTGCACGGATCGGACTCAGCCTATGCCCAGTCGTGCTTGACTTGCTGGTGTGTGCCCGGTCGGGTGGACGTTTTAGATCGGTTGTGCACTTCATGGAGTCAATTGCCCGTTCATGTACTCCCTTGCCTTGCATTTCCTCCAAAGCCCTCGAAGGTTTTCTGTGCCCGTGGTTATCATCTTGATCCGTACCTCTAGCCGTGGGATCCAATAGGTCACTCGTGAAATCGACAGAGAATATGGGCTCTAACCTAGGTATTTTCTTGAGATGCTTATTTAACCAAAACTCCACTGTTGCTTCCCCTATCTTCATCGTAAATTTCCCCTCTCTCACGTTGATGATGGCACCAAAGTTATTGAGGAATGGTCTCCCCAAGATAATGGGTATTCTTTCATCTTCTTTCATGTCCAAAACCACAAAATCAACGGAAATGTAGTAGTCGTCTACCTTAAGTGGTACATCCTCCACTATACCGATTGGAAGTTTCGATGATTGATCAGCCATTTGTAACACCATCTTTGTTGATTTAATCTCTCCCTAATCAAGTTTCTCGTACAACGACAGTGGCATGATGCTGACACTAGCCCCTAAGTCACATAGGGCATTGTGGATGGTCACGTTTCCGAGCTTGCAAGGAATGACGAAGGGACCTGTATCGGGTAATTTCTGTGGCAGCCCATGTTGGATAATGATGTATGTTGCACCGGTGACCATCACTGTCTCCTCCTCTTCCATTTTACACTTTTTGTTGAGGATTTCCTTGAGGAACTTAGCGTAAGACAGAATTCGCATGATAGCTTCGTGGAAAGGCATGGAGATCTCCAACTTCTTCAACCTCGCTGCAAAATTTTCAAATTGTGAATCATCAGCTCGTTTCCTTTCGCGACAAGGAAATGGAAGTGGAGGAGGTCTTGGTGGTGGTGCTACATAAACCGGTTCTTCTTCCTCTTCATCTCGTGCTTCCTTGTGATGCTCTTGGTCGCTGGGCTTCATCGTTGAACTCTTTGAGCATTCTCCTCTCTCGAAATTTTGGGGGTGTGACGTCCACAATTTCTGTCCTGCTTCTCAACATGACGGCATTGCAATGCTCACAGGGATTCGGCTCAGGCTTTTCCGGTAGAATTCCTAGCCGATTAGAAGCGCTTTCTGCAAGTTGTGCCACTTGGGTGTCTAGGATTGTCAAATACGTATGCATTTCCCCCATTTGCTTCTTCGCCTCTTCTTGATCCCGTCTTATACTTTTCAGCTCAAAGTGTTGATCTTTCTGCATTTGTAAAATCTGAGCAAACATAGACGTGATCTCGTTGTTCCCCTCTTGTTACGGAAGTGGCGCTGATACTCCTCTCGGCTGATACTCTTGATACCCTTGTGCTCTAGGCTGAAAATTCTGGTTCTACACCTGGCTTTGAAACGGTCTCGGATGATAGCTTCCTTGTAACGGGTTCAAGACGTTGTCGTTGTTATTATATGATAGATTCGGATATTCTTCCAGCCCGGATTGTAGGTGTTGGAGTATGGATTGTTGGCAACATAATTCGTATCTGCAACATCCTAGAATCCGTGAGAATCGGGAGAGGCTTGGTGCATGTTTACCAATTGTAACTTCAACTCAACAAGCTCAGCTCGCAATGCAAGCACCTTGCTATCCGCTCCCTTGGCTAGATTGCGACGATTAAATCCTCCCGACATAATGTTTCTTCCCTCGGCCATCTTCTCAATCTTGGCCTCAATAGCGGTGAACGGGAGGTCATGTAGAGAACCTCCACAAGCAGCGTTCAATCAATCACGAACTTCATCACGAAGACCCTCAATGAAAGTGGCAATGAGGTATCTTTTATCTATCCCGTGGTGTGGGCATTCGCGTTGATATCCTTTAAATCGCAGCCACGCCTCCGGAAGACTCTCTCTATCCTCTTGTGTAAACAAATGAATCTTATTCTTCCATAGTTGCGTCTTGTGGGGTGAGAAGAATCACATCATGAAGCGTTCTTCGAGCTGGCTCCACGTATGAATATAATCAGAAGCTAGCGTGTAGAGCCACTCGAGTGCATGCTCCCTCACTGAAAACGGGAAGGCAATCAACATAATTGCTTCATCATCTATTCCGGGGTATGCTTTCATGTTTGAACTGAGTGAGATGTTGGTTCGGATCTTCCGTAGATCATCCCCTGAATGGCGATTGACTCAACATCTGAATGAAGGCCGGTTGTAACTCAAATCTGTTCCGGTCTATCTCGGGCCTTTCAATGCAGGAGAGAAGCTGCGTGTGTTTAGGCTCTGTGTACGCCCCGTAAGTTTCCGGTGCTTCCTTTTGTGCCATCTCTTCTTCACTAGATAAATCTGTTTCTCGCTCACTTATCGTTTCCTCAATAGTCTCGGAACCACTACGTCTTGATTTTTGCTGTCTTCTCAATGCTTGGGTGGGTTTGTCAATACCGGGATCGTAGAGAAGTTCTTTGCCTCTTGAACTCCTAGACATAAACCGAGTAATCTACGCGTAGGAAAACAACAAACAAATGCTTAGCTCGGAAGAGATGTAATGACTCAAAATAAAAGAAAAAAATGTAGAAATCAAAAAACAAACAAAAGACTCTGCAACTTAGCCACCCCGAGCGGGGTCGGGTTCTTCAGCTAAATCCGTGTGTGCTCCAAGCCTCCCTGAGTCGTGCAAACTTTGCTGGAGTTGCAGCCCGCGCGGGTACTCTTCCAAGCCTGAGTGGGCTGTGTTATCTTGCTGTTTTCGCTCCATTTGCTCCACACTAGGGTGTTTCGTTTGGTTCCGTGGCCGTGCACGTATTGTATTTCATCACTTGGTCACGTTTTCGGGTAGATTTTTCGTATTCACTCGTGTTTGCTTCACATGTCTTTGTTTCCTACACAAAACATGAAATCATAGAAGAAGTCCTCGAATATACTCAATAACTCGGTAAAAGTCCAAGAAATCTAATCAAACCTAAACCTAGGAATCATAAAAATACTATGACGGATTACATGTTATCACAAGGCAGGGATGTACCTTTGCAAAAGGAAGTATGTTGCAGACTTACTCACGGAGGTTGGACTAATTGGAGCTAAACCCGTCTCCTCTCCCATTAAGCCGAATCACCGACTGGCATTGGCCTTGGGACCCGACATGGACGATCTAGAGCAATATCAAAGACTTTTTTGGGGTTTGTCTACTTGACTATAACATGACCAGACCTTTGCTATGCGGTTCATGTACTTGTGCAGTTTCTTCAATATCCGAAAGCAGTTCACATGGAGGCTGCAATGCGTGTTATCCATTATTTCAAGGCTTCACCATGACAAATTATTTTCTTGTGAGCCGACAGTGAACTTCAGCTCCATGCATACTGTGATTCAGAATATGCTAGCTGTCTGTTTATCTGATGTTGAATTACTGGCTATTATATCATGCTTGGACGATCAATGATTTGTTGGAAAACGCCAGTCGAGTATCACTCCATGGCAGTGACGACGTGACGTGTGAGTTGAAATGGTTAAAGGGTATTCTCTGATCTTGGGTTGGTTCATTCCCAACCGATGCAAGTATTTTTTGATAGCTACATATTGGTGCAAATCTCGTGTTTTACGAGCGTATGAAACACATCGAGATCGATTGTCATTTTGTTCATGACAAAATAAAATCTGACGCACTGGTCATCTCCCACATTCGATCTTTCAACCAATTAGCGGATATACTCATAAAGGGGCTCGGTAAGAAACCGTTCACGTATCTATTTCGTAAGTTGGGTGTAAAAGATCTTCACACACCAACTTGAGGGAGTATTGGGTCGTGTATATATTAGTGTATGAGTTGGGCATCTTCCTATGTTTTGGGTATATCGGTTAGGATTCATCAAACCAATATGTATATATATATGTGTACTCTCTTTCGTATGGAACGAGAAGCTTTGACGTCAAAACCTATTTCTTCAGATCTTTAATTTCTCTCATTCGTCGATCGCCAAAAACTGCTAGTATCACTGTATCTTCGCCGCGTTTTTCACAGCGAAAAATTCTTTATAGACGCGAACACAGAAGTTGGAGCGAATTGCTGACGAGCTACTCAATCTGAACAAACTCGAGCTCTATGATTACTCCATCTTTTTCTGACTTGAACTTCGCCTCACTTGCTACGACCTTGCTCTCTTTGCATCCACCAGAGCTATTGTAGTTATAGAAGCTACCAGTTCAGCAGATGCCAAGGCAATGGAGAAGATGGCGTTTGACGTGAAGCTGGATAAGCTCGACACGGTGACGAAGATAAAAATTATAAAGGTGATTAGAACGTTCACAGATCTAGGGTTGAAGGAGAAGCATGGCCTTGTGGAGAAGGCTCCGGTGGTTGTAAAGAAAGGCGTGACAAAGGAAGAGACCGACAAATCTCTGAGAAGCTCAAGGCGGTAGGTGCTACTGTAGTATTGGAATGAAATGTCCAAAATGGGATCATATTAAGTTGCTAATTTTAGTATATTAAATGGATTTGTCTATCAGTTTAACCTATCATGTTCTAAGTTACTTTTAGGTTATATAGTTTAAAAATTTTCAAATACTAGAAAAAGGCCCACACGATGCGCGAGATGATGATTTATTTTTGTTTGGGTGGTGGCTAACGTGAATTGAAATTGAAATTTAGAAAATTATTAAGAAGTACCTCAGTTCCCCACATTGGCCTATTCTCGTATCCACAGATAATGATATGGATAACTTCTTTGAGAAGGGTTTATAAGGGATCAAACATGACATAGTTACTTGGACCATGGAGTATTAAAACTAGAGGAGAGAGCTCTGACAATTTTTCTGCAAAAAGAAAATGCAAATTTAAGATGAATTATTTAGGAACACCTACAAAATATTACTTTTGGTTCATTCCTTGGATCAGGTACAATAATTACTTGTTTTTTATTTCTTTAGGTATTGGTTGTGATTTAAATGTTACTTATAAATTTCATATGATGCGGTAGGAAAATTCTAAAAAATTTGTAGTCAGAAACATATTATTTTGGGTTGCCATGGTTCTCTTACATTTCTTGATATGTGCTTAAATGCTCACTTAGTCATAGATTTTTGGACAATTATATACATATTTAGTGTATCTATGGTACACCATCTCATCCGCTGCATGCACCGTCTTCAGTGTTGTTAGACATCATGGATTGATCTAACATGCATATTAGCGTACTACCTAAATCTATAAGAAAACTTAGTGTATCATGGATTTCAAAATATGTCATTATTTGTCATTTTTTCTAAATTAAGTAAATATTGTGTTGCACTCATTTTGGTGAATTTAAGGAGATCATTTCGAAGATGTTTTGGATATATGACCTATAGCAATGTATAAAGTTTTATCATTCTACGTGTTTTATGTTGTTACATTTAACTTAAACGGGAAAAGGAATAGTATTCAATATATGAAATATATTGTACAATTTTTCTTAAAAAAAGATTGTGTACAAATAAACACTCTGAATCCCCGAATCTTCCTTATTGAACTTGTATCCATGACATTCATTTCAGACCTTCAATGAATATAGCTCGGATAAAGACTCACACATTTGTGGTCCTTGCAGAGTTCATTAAACTGATTTCAAGTTTAAAATTACCTTTTTCTTTATAATTTTGAAAATTTTTATAGTTAAATGTGTTTGAATAGATAAAATTTTATGATGTCTGATTTGTTGAAAATAATCATATACGAGAAGAAAAGATTTCGAATCTCTAAGCCAAAATGCAGGTCATTCATGAGGAACACTATGTTGCAAAGACATGAATTTTCCATATGCTTCAATGTATCTGAAGGCTATTACACCGTTTATCGCTTAGTAAACAACAACATATACTTTATACAATTTTAACCTTCAGAAGAATAACCATGGAAGTATCTTAAAGATTTTCACCATACAGACCAAAATTCTTATTCTTCATGAGACAAAACTAAGTTCGTCAGCAATTGAAGATGATGAAACCGCATTAAGCTTCTTGCTTTGCTCTGCCAGTTCTTTACTCGCATCGCAGATGAATGCTGAAGCTTGTCTCCCCGACAGCGTTGCCCCTTCCATACTGTCTATGTAGTCCTACAATAATCACACAATCAAACAACACCCGTATTATGATGAGCCGTAGAAGCTTTCGTTTGTTCCTTTCTTTGGAGATTCAAAGTTACGTGCTTTGTGTATGAGCCATGAAGGAAGAAGTTCTTTATAGGCGTCTTTTGATCGGGTATGAAAGGATCTTTACCTGGTGCTTTGCGGCATAGAGACTGACCTATTTTGACAACCGATGACCACACATTATCTCCAATGTTTACATGCACTATATGCAGAATTGTGAGGCTGCTGGGTTTGCATTCTCTGCATTCCCGCCGTTTGAGCAAGAAAGAAAACAAAGAACATATTCATAAAAAATGTTGGCATTACCAGTGATGATCTATTATCTCAGGGTACAACAACACATCCTTCTACTCTCACAATTCATAAGAAGTGAAAACCATTTGAATCATTATATAAACATCAAATTTTTTTTTCATTTTTCGTGGGAAGAACTTCAAGAAATCATATCCTTTCACAAACTCTACAAACACACAACATGGATTGAATTCTAGAAATGAGGACAAAAAAAGAAGTGTATATCTTTGCAACAATGAGGCATGGTTTCTCATTAGGCTTAACCTGCAGTAAGCACAAAAGAACAAAAAAGCAGAAATAAAAGAAAGAAACAACAACGCATATGGTAAATGATGCAATTGAAAAACAAAAGAAAATAACTTAGTAGCACATCATGCAAGTAGATAATAAACAAGTAAATAATAAAAATTCGAAAACAAAAGTAAGTAACGCAGCAACACAGTATATATACTACAAAAGAAAGTAAAGACATACGGGAACATAATAATTGATTTTTTGACTGCGAGATTTGCGATAATGCTCTATATGACAACACTAATGCTAGAAATTCTTATGAGAAAAGAACATCATTACCTTGAAATTAGAAGAAATTAGACAAGCATTCCAGGCATGGGCCTCATATGTACGCCACGGTCATTGTCGATAACCTTAATAGAGATTAGCTCCCGGCTTACATCCAGAATTTATATTCAACATGAAAAGTTAAACAAAGTTAACTTGAAGACCAGATCTTAAACCTGTATTTA
This sequence comes from Gynandropsis gynandra, assembly GCA_036759665.1. Classification (NCBI taxonomy): domain Eukaryota; kingdom Viridiplantae; phylum Streptophyta; class Magnoliopsida; order Brassicales; family Cleomaceae; genus Gynandropsis; species Gynandropsis gynandra. The sequence goes on from CM071868.1 coordinate 40,658,916, forward strand.
CCTATTTTTAACCATGGATCTATTGATAAAGCAGCTAAACTAAATCTTAGAAACACAGTAACAACATTACGATCATATAGAACGTTGGCCATAAATTAAGTATAAATATATCATAAGTCATATATCAAGCACTGGAGACAAAAATGATGTAGTAACCATACGAGTAATGCAACTAACCTTAGCGATGCTCTCAATTTGATCTAATAGTGAGATGATGTGTCGCAATGTAACAGACCGGTACCACAATTGATGTAATTGTTTATTGTGGGCGCCTAAGCTCTTCTTTGCATCTGTCAAGTCGCACTTTAACTCAGCTATCTTCTCGGTGGATTCGCTAAATAATCACAATATCTGATGATAAATACAGACAAAGAGAGGCATAAAGAAAAAGACAAAATTAAGGGTACCTCATGAATTATTTGCTTGAATACAGAACAAAATTAACAAAATTATTGGTAATAAGGTAAGATGATCTCTTTTGTATTAAAAAAACAGTTTGAGAAGGTTCAATTGTCCGAAATGAGTTTTTAGATCTGTGTATTTAACTTTATAAAATTCGTAAAAAGAACCAATTCTTGTTCCCAATTTGGTCTAATAAAAAAATTATGAAAAAACTTTTATTTTTACAAATAAAAATCAGAAGGAAGCCATTTCCTGTAACTATAGCTGGATATCATCCTTGTTGAATATAATTTGTTACAAAACTCTTGAAAACAAAGGGATTCTACCCACACAACACAACTGGAAGGTATTGATGCTTTAAGAAAAAGGTTCAGAAGTAAGACTATGAGACACAACAAAAAAGGGCTTAGCAGATATCAGAAACCTGGGAATAGTTTTGGATAGCCTTGTTGAAGCCACCATGATAAGGATCTACAACTTCATCCACAACCTCCTCGACAATGTCACTTTGCTGCTTTAAAACTTGAATTTCACCTTCACGATCTCTCGACGTTAGGCTATGAACCACGTGACACAAAGAATCAAACCGTGCGGCGGCCCGAATCTCATCTATTCTTGCCAGCTCTTCCCTCAGGTACTGCACATGGCCAGGCACACACACAATTTATGTTAAAAGAATAAACATGGAGCACAATCGGGAGATATTATATGCTTAGTCTGTTTCCTAACTAACATCGTCTACCACATCTTCCATCGATAACCACGATGCCACTGATGCATCCATTCCTCTTTTAACTGACACTATGGAAGGAGAGAATTGAACCTAACAAAAGAGAACAAGAGAATCAAACTTACTGCTTTATCCGGGGGAACAGGCAAGCCATCGAAAATACCCATCACATTCTTCAATGTCTTCACCATGGGATTTCATATCAAATTTATGTTCTACATTGCCTTCTACAACTACCTTACCTATAACACGTTAAAGGACGTAAAAATAGACATGGTGAGAAGAGCCAAATTTTTCACAACATCACACCCACAAAAACTTGACTTAGATAAGTAAAGAAGATGTAAAATGTACAAACGGGTCACCGATTAATTTCCAACCTATGAACCCTAATTCCAAAGTCTCATTCAGTCCATAAACTAAACCAGAGTTCTGTATGATTCACTAAAAGAGAAATATTTCTAGGCACAACATCAATAAAGTATGAAATAAAGTGATTAATCATCATAAATAAAATGAAATCTTGTATGATTCACTAAAAGAGAAATATTTCTAGGCACAACATCAATAAAGTATGAAATAAAGTGATTAATCATCATAAATAAAATCATGAAATCTTACTGCTTCTTTGATGAATACAGAAGATGACGCTCCTTTCCATTTTGGATCATTATCTCGTAATAATTGACCAATATCAGGAAGCCCCAATGCACGCAGAATTGCATCTACTACACAGTGCAGTAATACATCCCCTGAACAACAACATCACAACTCAAAATCCTAATCCCAATTCTAATGGATTCAAACGGCGATACTTCCAATCAAAATTCAAGATTATTTACCATCAGAATGAACCTCGAAACCCCTGTCGTTAGGGATATCGATTCCACCAATTATCAGAGGGAATCCAGGCTCCAAAAGGTGAAGATCGAACCCATGAACCAATCGAAATGGCAACGTTTTGGATGATTTCTTGGAGATCACCGGTTTATCAATGTCGACGGCCGGAGAAGCAACCAATGTGAGAGAGAAGAGGGTCTGTCGGTCTTCCTAGCCATTTACTGTTTGTTCATCAAGATATCGTGGGAGAGAGGAGGAGAGATCGTGGGAGAGAATGTAAAATGAATCCAATATAGGTTTATCATGGGAGAGAGAAGAAGAGATCGTGGAAAGAAGGTGAAACGGGATCCAATTTAGGTTTTTTTTTAATAAATGGAGGTTGCTGAGGTGGAGGGCTGAAAAACGAGAATGGCTGAGGAGGAAGGAATTTTTTGTACTTTTAATATATATACTAGTCAAAGTCCCACGCGATGCGCGAGTTTTTTGTGTAAAGAAGAAAAATATCTTAGTAAAAACTGTTTGTGGATATTCTTTACAAAAAAAATATTGTGTTGTAATGTTTAGATTTTTCAAAAAAAATCATGATAAGAAGAAGTGTCCTACATATTTTTTTGTTACATAGTAATTTCATAACGAAATTTATTAGGGAATATTTCTGGATCATATTTATTAATATATAATTTATTAAACCAAATTAGTAATAACATTTCCATTAGCATTATCATGTATATTAGTATATATTGATGTATATGTAATAATACGTCTTTAGTAATTGCCATCGAATTAGATGAAAAAATAACAAAAAAATCAAAGAAAAAGATTAAATAAAAAAAGACAAACCCGTTTAAAGAATAACACAACATATATTTTGCATAATAAACATTTAGAGAACATAAACAACCTTTTTCTCCTATAGAATCATATATGACTATAGACAACCTCTTAGAGTTTTGAAGGAACCTTATCAGTGTCAACTTCACGCAGTATGTCATTTAAGACGCTATCATCTGGTTCGCGTGCTTCATCCGCTAAAGCTTCCCGCAGTTCATCCATTTCAATGTACCCACTATTGTCTTTTTCACAAAACATAAAAGATTGTCTAAAATGCTCATCATTCTCCATCTTCTGCAAGTGAATAATAACTGCTACAAATTCACCATAGTCTAAGAATCCATTCCCATCAACATCAGCCTGCAACAAACTCATGCGACTTTCAGTTAATGTCAGGACGAAAGTTTTTATTTCAGGTTGAGTAGACAAAAAAGAAGAGAAAAATATGGTCAAATCTTATGTAGGGAAGTTCTAAATGCAATGGGGAAATTAACACTTCCATCAACATCTTGATCTCTAGTTCATCCAATTGTGAACCGATCTTGTGGAGTCCATCTCTGGCATGCAGATCAAAATGAAATAGGAAACTAATCAACAAAGAGATGTTATTGTTACTCACAAAACCTCCAGTGTTTTAAGAGGAACACCATAATCTAGTTTGATTATCATGAAGAACAAAAATTGTGATGTCTTATCTCGATTCATCAGACAAAATATGACTCCAATATTTCCGATCATTAATACCACTAATCGATAAACCCCTCATCGAAACAGATAAACAGAAAGCTCCTGTTCTCTTATCTAACCATACTTTCTGCAGGAAAATCAAGACACATCACAAACCAAAATCAATACCCAAATGTCTATAACGAAAACATATGAACCATTAGAGATTCTTCTTGTCTTGTCTGAATCATAAATTTTCTTTAGCTTTCCCGGAAAGTAAACAGAAACTTGATAACATCGAGTTTCAACATACTAAGATACATCGTTGGGTAAATTCCAAAGTGGGTACCAAAATCACCCAAAATCATCCTAAAACCCCAAAATTTTCCGGAAAACCAAACAATGTAAGAGGAAAAGAGAAAACCTTGGTGCCATCAACGAAGGAATTAATCTAACAACGACAAGAATAAATATCCCGTTTCGGAGGCAACTCTTGCAAAAGGCAAATACACAAAACACTTAACGAGTTAGAACAAATACAAAATACATACACATAATGACTTATTGAAATGGTGGCATGCCTTTAATAGTTTTACACAGAACGACTTATTGAATAATTGAACTAAGTTCATAGAATATGGTCAAACGGTAGAACATTTGACAATGATCCTTCTGTGAAGGCTCTAGAACATCTATATTCACACTTCAATCAACTTATGTTTAAGATTTTTAGACTGAACATGAAAAATGAGTTTATATGCCATAGAGAGAACATCAAAATATGTAGGTTCTAGTCTATTACCCATAGGCATTGTTGGGAAATTAAAGGCACACATGACAACACAAACACCTAACGAAATCCTAAAGCTATAGGTGTCCATTCCACTTGATACAGTGAAGAAATATTCACCCATCTATAGGGTGTTCATTCCACATGCATGCTCCACAACTTTTGTGTTTCAACAACATCAGTTTCATCATCAACAAACAATCGTGAATTACCTCTCAGTCTTGATTTTGATCCATATCGTTGTCATCGTAGCTACACCTTAATCTCACTGAAAAATGTCACAATAAAAAGGAATAATTAATGATCTGAAAAAAATATGGAAGATGTGTAGTCCAATAACAACACCTAATATTATCAATGTCAATAACACAATGGTTTGACATCAAACCAAACCATTTCTTCCTCGGGATCAACCTTCTCTTTTGAAATCAAAATTTAAATATGTAAACCATATGCAAAATCCATAACCGGGTTCAACACTTGATATGCTAATTTCATAACACAAACGAATGATCATACCATCTACAAATGAAGAATCTATGATGTTGAGTGTATGGACACCAAATCGATTAGTTGGTCAATTGTTCTCCTTAGATGCTTCACTGAAATGGGGTTGCAGATGAAACCTCACAATCCCAATGATTCACCGGCAGTCCGTACACCACCATGTCTAGAGATCTAGCGATGGCACCAATCAAAGGATTTGAGCGAGGGGTGGAAAAGTTTGGAGAAAACGAAGTGGTAGTTGAAGATCGTGGATGAGTGGTGGAAATATTCCCTAATAGGCTCTCCGTTTTCATCGTCGACTCGTTGTGATGAGCACTTCTCCAGCCGTGCGTACACCACCATCTTCAGAGACATGGTTAGAAATCCAGCGAGAGCAAAAATCTAAGGATTTAAGCAAGCAATGAAAAATTTGGAAGAAAACAAAACAGTACTTGAAGATCGTGGGTGAGTGGTGGAAATCTTGTCCAATAGGCTCTCCATTGTCATCGTCAACCCACAGTGATGAGCACTTCTCCGGCCATGCATACCCACCATCTTCAGAGAGCATGTTCGGAAATCCAACGATCCAATAACTTGAGCAAGTGATCGAAAATTTTGGAGAAAAGGAAGCGGTACTTGAGGATCATGGCTGTGATGAGCGCTTCTCCGGTCGTCTGTACACCTCCATATTCAGAGAGCAAGCGAGAGCACCGATCTAGGGATTTGAGAGAAAAAGAGACCGTCAGAGAGAAGAGAGCCTCTCGTTCTTCCTAGCGGTTTAATGTTTCTTCATCCAGAGATCGTGGGAGAGAGAAGGAGAGATCGTGAGAGAAGGTGAAATGAATCAAATTTAGGGTTTTTTTTAACTAATGCATATGACTGAAAATGAGAAGCCCTGAAAAGCAAGGATTTACAAACTTTTAATATATAGACTAGTTATATACATGTGCCATGCGCGAGAAGATATATAATTTTATTATTTATAATGTATATTAATGTTATTTAGTTGTTTAACGAAGAAGATTTAAATATTTTAATGGTTGTATATGAATACGTGTTAAATGAAATGCATTAAAAAAAATGAATGATTATGGAAACTAATGTTATTCATGAATCATGTTAGTAGGAGGAATGTTATATAAATGATAATTTTAAAATAGTGCATTATTGTAAACGGTTGATCATGGAGGATGTTGCATGATGACATGGTAAGAGTACCTATGATCGTACGACCTGAACAAAGGAAAAAATAATATCAGTTATTAAAATAAGAACAACACTATAACTTAGTAAGTAATTGGGTGAGTGAAGAAAGCGCTTTTATGCTGACCTTATGTATTTGGTAGTCCAGTGAATATTTCTGCATAGACAACATCTGTTATGAGCGATTGTTGTGTGCATTCTTTACAAAGATCTAAGATACACAATCCGTTGGCTGATGTCACTCTTGATAGTGCAACATACAACTTTCCGTGGCTGAAACCGGTTTGGGAAGATACAATCCAATTTGTTTCAAACTTTGACCATGACTTTTATTTATAGTCATTGCATAGTACAAACGAATGGGGAATTGCCGCCTTCTTAGTGTAAGTGGGAGACCTGAGTCACTGTGTGACAAAATGATTCTAGGTATAAGGACTTTGTTACCAATATGAGTGCCTGTAATAATCTCTCCTTCCAAAACTCTTGATGCTAATTCAGTTACGACCATTCGTGTTCCATTACACAGACCTTCTTTTTTATTGATATTACGAAGCAACATTATGGGGGCATCGACCTTCAAACATATGTTGTGTTTTGGGAAACCCGGAAATTCAAGGGAGTAGAGGTATTCGATAGGATAAAATGATTGCCAATCAGTAGTAGGAGCACTATCTAGGCCTATAACGTCGGAACTTAAGAATTCAACCATTTTCTCTGGAAGCTTTGCAAGGAGGTAATGATTGATCTCATCAACATGTGCATTTCGAGGAGTTAAAATTGTCCTTTCTGTAAGATAAGATCGGTTCTTGAACGAATCTAAAAAATTTGGATACCTTACATGCACGAGTTCTTGTAGTGGTTCTTCTGTCAATTGAAGCAATAATTCCGTATCAACAAAGATTTTTTCTCCATCACTTAAAGGATCGGCATTGATTACCTGTTTACGTGCTCACCCATTCCCTACATCCAATAACCATTTTGTAAACTTGATCTCATGTTGATTTAAGCGCATATTTTTTGTTAATGTAAATACATGACATGATTTCCATAGGTGAGACCGACTAATGGATGCCATCACGGTGTCAGTCCTACCCCTGCGAGTGACTGGTAAGATTTGACGAAAATCACCTCCTAGAAGAATTGTTTTCCCACCAAAAGGTTTATCAAGGGCTGCTTCATCGCCCGTAGACATAATATCTTTCAATGTGCAGTCAAGCGCTTCAAATGCGTGTCGATGTGCCATGGGAGCCTCATCCCATATAATTAATTCTGCTTTGTTCAACAATTCTGCATCCATGCTTCCGTATTTAATGTCACATGTTGATCCTTCGTGCAAATCTAGAGGGATTTTAAACCTTGAATGTGCAGTTCTACCCCCTAGGAGAATTAGTGCAGCTATGCCCGATGATGTAACTGGTATTACAACTTTTTCTGTCGATCTGATCTTGGAGATAATTGTTCTATAGAAGTAGGTTTTTCCCGTACCACCTAGTCCATAAAGGAAAAAAAATTTCCTTCTCTACGTGACACTGAGTCCATCACTGCTGTGTAAATTTTAAACTGTTCGTCGTTGATTGTCGACATTAATTCCATATGCACTGTCTTCTCTAATTGCTCAACGGAATGCAAATCGTGACGTACGATATTTGTGATGTCGGCTAGGATGCTTGTAATATGGAGTTGGCATACCAGAGTAATCTCCTAATGATTTTTCATTTTCACTAAGCAACTTCTCGAGTTCTATAAGGGTGTACTACTAGATCTCGGCCGCTGACAGTTGAAGATCGGGAAACTTGAACTCTTTCTTTTTTTTTTTAGAAATTATATCGTCTGAAAGGAATTTCCAAGACTCATTCCATAGTCAACTGGTTTGCTAACTTCACAATACACCAATAATGTAGTAAAAAGTCGCCGCAATTGTGATGGCATGGCCCACTTAGACGCCTCATGCATCGTTTGTCGCCATACACTGTCTCCATCAAGCAAGCCTCTTGCAATGCTGGCGTCCTTAAAACTATTATACTTGACATTGTCAACTGTTTTGATGTCATCTTAACTCGTTGGCTCTTAACTATATTTTGTAACATCCTTAGGTAATAGAGCTCACCAGATGTTGGATGGATGTTGATAATTCTGCCAAGTGTTAGACCTCTTTTTCGTCTGGACCAAAATTTTTCTGTACTGTGCCAGACGAACACGGTTGGAAACTGCACGTATGTTAATTCTCTTGCATCTTCAAACATTCCATTTGTTTTCATCCATTCTGTAAACATAGTTTTTTCCGCACCTGGCATTGATAAGACTTTTTCTAGATCTGATGCATCCTCAAAAGTTAGACTCTGTTCTTTCTCAAAATGCAGCGATAACCTCATAACTGGAGGTCTCTGATGGTGCATATGAAAGGAAAAAATCCTCCAAACCGCTTCGCAAGAAGAAAGGTAACGACACTCAAGGTAGTTTGTGATTTCATTGATTTCCACAATAGAAGCCTTTTCCAAATGTGACGTGCCTCCACTATTAGTGTCCCTCTCGATTAGTAATGATGCTTCGTCCACCCATTTTGTAATATATTTGAAAAGATACTTGATTGCATTAGATCTGCTGCACCAGTCTACGTTAATGCGTGCTCTATATTTCTTCAAGATTTGAACGTTATACGGAACCACGAACTGATTTCCTAATCTGATATTCCCTTTCATCACAAACTTGGCGTCATCTTCTCTACGCTTGTATAAGACATAACATGTATTATCCACATATGTGTTCTCGATGTATGGCCTTGGATATTTCTTTGTGCAAATTCCATTTTCCATGCATGGCGACCATGGCCTATCAAGACCACATGGACCATGCATTATATGTTGTTCAACCAAGCTGAAGCCTTCACTGTCTAATTCTTTATTTGGCAATTCTGCTTGTATAAATGTATCAATTTTGGCAATGGTAGGATTTTTGAAGTTAGGTTGCAACCAAATCAAGATATGGGCATGCGGCAAACCACGCTTCTGGAATTCGATAGTGTATATAACTGTGCCAAAGAAATTATCAATGACATTATAGTAATTGTTGTAAGAAAAATGAAAGGACCATTTAAAACTTAACCAAATGAGATTGTGTTTACTTGATAAGGGCGTTGGAAAAAAGACTTCTACATTGATATCTTCTAGAAGGCCATCTAATTTCATTTTAAAAACTCGACATTCGATGTCTGGCCTATCACTGGCACTATTTCCACCACATGAATCAAGATGGTCCCAGATCTCCTTCCATTTTGGATTAGCAGTCATTGTGATGAATAGGTCGGGGTTACCATACCACCTACATATAGTCAATGCATCGTGGTAATTCTCAACCATGTAACATGGGCATCTGTAAATACTGGGGGGAGAATAATTCTTTTACCGACAACTTTAGCAGATGTAGCTCCCTTTCCGACTGCATCAAACGGATTATTATAAAGATCCGACCTAAGTTTTTCTGATTGTTTCTTGCCCAACGTATTCTTTCTTGTTCAATGGCAGTGTATGCATCAACAACATATTGTTGGAAAAGACGCCCCCATTAATTATCGTTTTTCCTTCACATATGCGTGTTTGGATTTGGTAGGCATAGAATTCTCGCATTGTAACAAATGCCCTTTTGATTTTTTTACCACGTTCGACGTATGGTATGTCCTCATGAAATCCAGATTGACCATAAGGGAAAAGCAATGGATATTGTAAGCTCATGAACAATGGATGGAGGTCGCTGATTCTATATAGTTGGCCAGACGGTTTCAATTGCAAGATAACATATCTCTCTGCAGTAGTTGAGGAAAGATCACCAAAAATTAAACCAGCAACTTCATCGCCGGTAGGTAAATCATATTGTTTACCTTTCATTCGAGGCTCGATCAATCGTAAGGAAAAGTCAGCTGTAGACCCAGCTTCATAACGATCACGGGCTATACGAAAAGTCTTTGCCAAGTGATTATGCTCATCAAGCATATGTATAGGGCTTTCTACGATGTTCTCGTCTAAATTGCCTGAAGTTACTGTACGGTGTAATATTTTTATACGGTTGTGTATCTCATTTGCAGTATCATATATGTAGAGCTGAGCAAATTTAGGAGGGTTCCCTTCAATCGGCAAAAGTGAACCAATCTGGTGGTGATTTTGACCATGGATACGAAAGGTGTAAGGACCTTTCCCCCTGCAACAGAATGATCGATCTTTGCACCGATTGATGTGAATGCTAGGATTGAATAATACGCTTGAATATTTGTTCGAAATGGAAGTGATGTATCTAGCAATTCTTTGAGAAGAGGCAGTGGGTCGGAGACCCTTGGCAAACGAATGCTGCCTTGGCTGCAACATAAGGTAAATCGTAGTTGTCCATGGTTTTGTTTCGTAGAAATACTATCCGACCGCCAAGCCAATGCGTCACAATGTTGGCATTGAATGGTATCATTTTCCACACTAACATCAGATGATGTCAGGCCTACGTATATAAATAGCAATGCGATATTGTTATACCAATCATGATAATAAATGGGATTAAAAATCTGTTGTTAGGTAATAGTAAGTCATTTTCATAAGCAAACCTCCTTGTTGCGATGGCGAGGGGGCTGTTTAAAAGTCAATGTGTCGCAACCTGTAAATTTTTTTAAAAAATTGTTTAAATGCGAGCATATAAGTTAAAATTTTTTATGAGGAGGTAAAATTTGAATTCAGTAGATGGGACATTACCGTTGCGGCGATGCATTTTGTGTTTGGCCATGTAAAGTGTTCGACGTATGGTGCGTGCCGCTTTAGCGTTTCCTGGAAGTCTGTAAATGGAAAATTTGTTAGTATATCATTTTTTATTTGGACATAACATGTCATTTTGAAGAACCATTCTTGTAAGCCTCATAAGAATCAAGTTGTAAAATTATTAACGGACTTATTTTCCCAAGTTTGTGTTACCTCTTCTAAGGCGGGCTTGGTCGGAGTCAATTTCTAAGGGAACTGCGTCCTGGATGTTTTTTTCCGAGAGCCACAGACGGTTGTCTGTAAGCACAAAATGTTAGGTCCGACAACAACAGTTATCATAGAATATAACAAATCATTTGGAAAAAATGTGGAATATCGTATCAATGAAAGTGCAACAAATTTAAGGATACCTCTAGCTCGATGGAATCGCTTACGAGCCGTCATAATAGCTTTGCACATGCTTCGTGCGACCCTAAATGTTTCTGTCATTTAAAGTGCAGTATAAATCAACATATTAGAGTTCACGGTAATGACACATTTAATCCATGCACTATTGAGATACATTAGGTTAACTAAAAATTTAATAGGGATATGAAAGTAAAACCTGTCCGTTGGATTTCACATTCTGCAACATTTGATATTTGTTATGTTTGCAACATATATTCTTGGGAAAGCCATGGACGATTATTTGCTGCTAAATGAGAAACATGCAATATATAATAAAGCATGAAAAGCATTTTTTTAATGTTTGTAGTATTCAATGTGATAAATAAAAATAATGCATAAACATTGAATTCATATTTTCGATATATTGTTAAATTTTTACGATTAGGTTTCCTCATTGGATAATTATTTTGTTACTTGATACCACTCGAACACCTGCAGTATTTGAAACAACAACTATAAAATTAACAAAAGAAAAAAATTAGAATTAAAAATGTTGATAAATCTAAAAAAATGGAATACATACAAAAAAAACCCACCGTTTAATCACTGGGTTCTATTAACTTATTTGGGAGCCGCATGACTGCAAAACCCGACCGGAGACCTAGCGACCGACGGTTGCCAGAGCGCGCCATAAGCACGGACGTATGCAGTGCCGCCGTAACGCCCTCATCTCCAGAGAAGCTGAGAAGCGTCTGGTGAGGCCTCCGTCACAGGTGGGTGCTGAACCACAACAGGGACCCATCGCCGGCTGCCGTTGATGGGTCGACCCTAATAATCTGCGAATCAAAGGAAACAGTGGGTTAATCGTTGTATTAAGAGGTACATAGGGCGGATATTGGGCGTTACCAGCTTCTGAGGCAGTTTGTTTTACCTTTTCTACGGCGGTGGCAGTTTGATTTGTGATCGGCAGAGAAACTGTATTTATGGAAGGTATGGTGTGGCCGGTAGAAGGAGGGTGATTTATAAATGCACGTTTGATATGTAGAAAGCTAAATTTCCATTTTCTTCCCAGTATTTCCAGCAAAGAATCTATTTTTTTAAATAATGTTTCCTTTTTCTACAACAATCAGAAAAACGAAAGTGGAAAAATGTGTAGATGGGAATATTTTCTAACCCTGTTGACATACAAATTTGCAGAGTTCATTGGTCTCCGAGACAAAATTTAAGTGAGGTATGACATATTAAAAACTTTTTTCCCTTTGGATTCTTTCATGACTATCGCTTGGAACTGAGATGCTACTCTATAGGTTGAAAAAGGATAAAGGAGTGTATGAAGAATATTAGGAAACAGAGAATAAGCCAGGCAGACCATTCGAAGGAGGCAGGTATTGTCTACATTCGACCCTTTGATCGGCGGCTATGGTCTGGTGCTGGTTGTGGGTTTTTTTTGCTCAATTTGAATGATGTTACTTATGTAGGAATGCTTTTACCAGAAAATAAAAGATGTGGGCATTCTCATTCTCATAAGCTGGTGAATAAAAAAGCCTTCAGATGTCTTTCCTCGAGTTCTGACTTAGATTCGAGGAATACAAAAGATTAGTTGTGGAAGGTGGCGACCTTTTACTGGTATTTAGATTTGCGCAGTTCTCACACTTATTCATCTATGCAGGACATTGCCAACACACATCTTGCTTCGACCAACCCAATCCGACTTGGTCTTGCAGTGAACTTCGGTGTGTTCTATTATGAGATCTTCAAGTCCCCTGATCGTGACTGCAACCTCGCTAAACATGTGACTTAATCTTCCATTGCACCATTCAGTACCAATTTTGCATCAATATGTAACCTGTAAATTTGTGTGAGAGGCTATATATGTGTAGTTTAGAAGAATGAATTATGATACTGGTCGTTATGAAGGTTTGAAGGAAGAAAAGAGGGTGCTAGATTTCTTTGAATATATGCAAAGAATAAGACACATACAAGTTTCAATAATTCCCATTTCAATAACCACTATCTATCTTAGGGTAACCTGGCTCATCGGAGGAAGGATTAATGCAGCGAAGCCTGATTGGAGGAACGGAAGAAAGGCCGCCTTAATGTCCGTTCGCTTTCAGTTTGATAGAAGAGCCGGTTGAAGCTGATTGAGAGTATATGTAATACACTCTCCCTACGTCGAGAGACTTTCTTTCGGTAGCCATCTCGCTTTTTCCTTTCTTCGCTACCTTTTTATCTTTTATGGCCTCGTGGACGCACGAAGGTTTGTAGAGGGTGAGAATCGGTAGGTAACTCTTTCTCGATGGATTTCCTATTGACCTAGCTATCTTACTCACTGTCTAGCCCGTGCGTTCCCTTACTTTCTTGTTTATCCAAGGAGACTCATCAGCAGCTACGTCAGAAGCCACTCTTTCTTTCTATACTGCTTTCTATTACATAAGGTGATTCTCCGTTCTTATTCTATGCGTTTGTTAGTCTCTTTATGACTCTGTCTATTGGTTATGTAATATACTCGACCTTTGGGAGAGGTCAAATATAGCTCGATAGAGAACTCACCGAGTGGGGGTTCCTCCTAGCTTTTCAGCTTTTAGGATACTCAATGCTCTCATTCTTTCTAGGAAGAAGAGAGTCCATTGTAGCTCACCGTGGGGGAATTCTTCCTCTAACTTTAGAAATTCTCTTGATATAACTGATGTGTCTCTACTAGTATCAGAATTTTGTTTTCTCGAGCCCATTGAAAGTCTTAGCTATATTATCTGGATCATGCGTCATTTTCCTTTCCCTGGAGAAATGCACGCCCACAACATATGTCTTTACCTTTATACTTTATTCGATTCTATTCTTTATTCTAGCCTTTATTCTCTCGACCACTGAGGGAGTACCAATCGCAAACTCGCTTTATTCCTCAGAAAATGAAGCTTCTGTATCTGTATGTGTTATTTGTCATCTATATGATTGGATTGAAATTCATTGAAGAAATGGTACTGTCACGACGCAAGAGACTTAAGCAAGTTCCCAAGTAAAGAGATAGCAAATTTGATAGTTCCATCGCCGCTTGCTGCAACTTATATGTATTTGCCTCATTGAAGCTGCCATGTTTTTATATAATTCGCATATTTATAAAGAGGGAATGGTTTTTCTTAATCACCTGGCTGACTAATAACCCAAGGTGTTTGATTGATACGTAGGCTCAGATGCTAAAGGAAAACACTAGGCAGTTCGCAAGTTTTGTATGTTCAGAGAATGAGGTAACAAATCAAATAAGATTGTGGTAAAGCAGTATTTTTTCACCCAGTTTGCCACGCTTTTTTTGTGTAAGGAGATTTTGGTGGGGGTTGTGTTAAACAGGGTCGTGCCAGAAACTATGAATATTATAACCTTGCGGGAGAGGGCGAATGGGTATACATCTGGACAACTAGAGAAACAAAGAATTATAACCGGTAAGTCATCTATATTATGGCGTTAATCCTTGATTGTTTTTGGGTATGTCATGGGTATAAGTCAACCAATGTGTAGGAGGAAAAAAAACAGGAAAACCAAACTGCAATACTTAAATATATGAAGTCTGAAAAGCAAACAGGAACAAAGTCTGAATTGCAAAACCAAAAACAAGATATATAAACGTCTAATCCAGTAACTTAGAAATGCACTTTGAATTCACTCAATGCGAAGCCGCTTCCCACGATCAACACCCCTTTCTGTTGACTGAGTTGGTTGTTCAACTATGTCACCAATTAATTGCTCAACCTTCCCAACAGATGCACCGCCTATCTGGTTAACAGTTTTAACCAGGTTGGGAGGTGGCACCTAAAACATAAATGATAAATACAACACTGTAAGATTAACAAAACAATATGAATAAAATATTTTTATAAAACGAACGAATATACCTCAATTAATGTAGATTCGTCTGCTACAACGGGTGTGCTTTCTAAAATACGCGAAACAGTAAAATTTTGGTGGAGACTAACCCAAAAAGAGAAGGGGATGCACTGCCTGCACATCCAAAGTGAACCACATGAACCTACATCTCTAATGAAAACTTGAGATTTACAGCGCATGCGTATCTCTTTAATCGATAGTGTGATGATACTATGGCTGAAAAGATCCTAGATGATGTATGAAGTTGGCACACACAAAGCAAGAGAACCTACAAAGCATTTGGGAGCTCTAGCGGATAAATAAGCGCTGAACCAAAAGTAAATCTACAGCTCGGGAAGACATCCCTACAAATTAAATGAATCAACAAAAGATCGAGAAGACATCATGCATGATTTCTTCCATGGATGGTCTACAAATTCTGCGTACCTGCAGAAAGCAACGAAAAGAATGATGGACCTCGATAGTTCGAGCATTATGGTAGAGGTGAAATACATGGGACTTTGATCATCAATTTTTCTGGTAAGCAGCCATTAAACATAGAAATTCTGCTTACCTGCATAAATCAAAGAAAAGACATGATGGACCACGATATCGGCTTTCCCTTCATTGTAAAATGAACCTATACCAACTAGAACTAAACGCTCCTCGCATCTCATTGACAAACTCTCATATGCCATTCGTGTGGAAAGTAGCAGCATCACCTTCGTCGGTTGTCTTTGAAGATTCTATCGATGATCATTATCTCGTCTTCACTGAATCCCTCTGCACATGTTTATCAAGCTTCACAACAAAGGCAAAGAAGAAAGGCAATACAAAGGACACACACAAAAAAGGTGTTATTTAATACCCATGTAGTAAAAATTAAAGAAAAGGAGTGAATATCGAAGACATATTTACTAAATATGTAAGATACCTTTATGCCTCTCTCGATGAACTTCATAGAGACACCAACAAAAGCATAGTTCATATGTCAAACACCTCCAATCAGTATAGCTTTCAAAACCCTTGCCAATTTAAGGAGCAGACCATATTCATAGGTTAAAGAACAAATAAAAAAAAAGAAATCTTGGATGGGAGCTTGGGGACATGAAAGCATGATAGCTAAACATTAATAGCACCCTCCGGAGAAACAAAGGAAAAAAAACCTGACACTTAGGAGACCATAAATCAAAAGAAACAGAAATATAAAGGCAATTCATCATCATAAGAAAACCATTGGGGTCCAAACTCACTACCTCGACAGCATCATTAAACATTCTATAGGTGTCTCTATAACGCTGCAATAACTTGAAAGCCCACTTGCTCTGGAAATCCTCGAACTGCACTTTCGAAATGGCTAAAGTTGCATAGCGATAAAAAGTTAGCATCTCATAGAGTCACACATGAAAGAATCAATCATTGAAAATAGGCATCACCGTCGAGACGATGTTATTGCAATCCCAAGTCTGTCGACAAAGAATATCAAACAAGATATCCATGGTAGGAACATGAAAGAGAAAATCGTGATGTACATTCACTCTTTTTTGCCATAACAAAGATCACAATTTAATCACTCTTTTTGCCAAGAACACCTTCAAGGCAAACTATGAATGTCCGTAAAACCACAAAGAAATATACATAAGCATATCCAAGACACTACAAGAATACAAATAACATCAATTCCAAAAGAAGCGAAACATTAAACCAAGCGAAGAATGAAATAATTGAAGACGGAAACTAAAGATCGGGAATCATTGATAGAGCAGCTTACACATTGTACAAAACCCCACGAATAGACAAAAACCAAGCGAATCGGACACACAAAGCCAACCTGTTAATTTCGGCAGGACAATCGGAAAGATCGAAAAGTCTCATCAATTTCACTACAGCAATAATGAGTATAATGAGAAGGTGAAAGAGAGGATTATATTAATAATTATCATTAATTCTACAAGCAACACTACTGAAATCTGCGTACCAAGTGTCTAGTAGAGTCAAGATTATGTTCCTAAGTTCAAAATATCCCTACAATACAGAGACAACATGCTTTTGATTATTGTTAATTCTAAAGACACCAAGAATTCCAAAATGTCTGTATATAACTGCTGCAGGAAAACCACCTAAATCCTTAGAAGGTTTCTTCCAAAAGGCATGGAGCAAAACCACTGCAAATGATCATTCATTGGTTTAGAGCTAACACATTAAAAAGATTCATGATGAATTCCAAAATATCTCAATATGGTCCTTGAAAGTTCAGTCCTTGAACTGCAACTCCATCACTAACACAAAAACCACAAAAAAGCAAAGAGAAATCAGACCAATCACTTTGCACAATTAACCCTAAACTGATTTGATGTCAAGAAGGAGGGAACGAAGCCATAAGAGGTAAGATGAAATACCAATACCAGGGATATAATTCCATGCCACCATTTGTATCTGTGGCATAACAAACCTATGAGAAATTTGGATTTAGCGAAAAAAGAGAGGTAGGACGAAGTAGAGAGACATGAGAGTCGGGGGTAGAGTTCGACGAAGAAGGAGAGATTCATCTTTCTTGCAGTGTAAAATGGTGCTTTGAATTCCATCTTGCTGTTGGAGAATCACGTCGCCCTAGCTTCTAGCCGCAAGCTCCATCGATGTCGTTGTCAAAGTCGTTGTCGAGGAAGATGATTTGCTATTCCCAAGGTATATCTTCAAGACCTTGAGTCCTGCCGGAATTTTGATGGTGATGCTTCCCGGTGGCTTCTGGTTATTCGCTATCTTTCATCTCCGCTTCCGTAGGAAATTCCAAAAGAAACAACATGTTAAAGCAAGCGAAGAATGAAATAATCGAAGACGAAAACTAAAGATCAGGAACCATCGATAGAGCAGCTTACACATTGTACAAAACCCCACGAATAGACAAAACCCAAGCGAATCGGACACACAAAGCCAACTTGTTAATCGGAAAGATCGAAAAGAGCTATTCCTTAGACGAATGGATGTGAGACAGAAGAGAGCCACTGGCTAACCATCTGGGCACCTGCACAACCGAAATCGGTGGAGAGAGATCGTGGGGCAGAGAGAAGGTGTCGTCACCGTAAATGTCGAGAGCGATTGGAAATGGGAGGGAGGAGAACCACGCGGTATACTAAGCCGATGGTGCTCAATTTGCTCGCCTAACCTTCAAGATCGAGCTGGCCGAGTAAGAGAGATTGTGGTCGGTGGAGAGAGATCATGGGACAGAGAGAAGGTGGCGGCACCTTAAATGTCGAGAGCGATTGGAGGTGGGAGAGAGGAGAACCGCTCGGTATACCCAGCCCATGGCTCTCAATTTGCTCTCCTAACCTGCAAGATCGAGCTATCCGAGTAAGAGAGATCGTGGGAGATAACAGCGTTAAAAGCGTTCTTCACATTCATTGCTGAGAGAGATCCTGGGATAGAAGAGAGCAACGTTTCATAAATGTACATGCTTGCTGAGGTGGAGGGCTGAGAGGCGAGAAGCCCTGAGGAACCACAAAAAACATGCACTTTTAACATATAGATTTGGTTATCAAATCCGTGAGTCATCTTAATAAATTAAAATAAATTATAAAAAACATGTATAATTAAAATAAAATATAAAAATTCAAATAAGATAATATTTAATTAATTATTTTAAAAGTTAAATCTTCAAAATATAATTTTTATATTTGGATGATTTTTAATTATATTTTTGTGTTATATAAAAATTATAATTATATGTTATTAATATTATATATAAATTATATATATATGATTTAAATCTAATTAGCAAGTTCAGTTTTAACTTCTAGGATAAATCTTTAGACCAAAATTTTGATCTAATATATAAATCCATTTGTTATACAAGATGAAAAAAATTCAAATCAATCTATATTTATGTGGGTTGGATCAATGTCAATCTACAATTGACCCATTTAGAAAATATTAAGGTGGACATATTATCCGAAAAATTCAACTCGAACTGAAACTCGTCTCGAATTCGAAGAAAAATATTTGAATTCACATGTTCAAATTCGAGTAATAAAATCTTAAAATCCGTGATCGATTCGAGTATTTTTATTTTACAAATAGATACCCGAATATATATCATACACATACTAAAAGACCAGCCTTGGTGAACAGTACATGGGCATGATGTGGCGCGATTTCGTCCGTTCAGATGGTTCCCAGGACATGTGTACGGTGCTAGTTAGTCGGGTTTTAGGCGGGTTCGCGGGTCACACATTGGCAAAACCCGTATACCCGCGCGTTTCCAGTCGGGGCCCCGACTTCTTAAAATCCTGGCCGTTCGATGCGTGTCATCTGGGATTTGTGTCCCTTCTTCTTTGCTCCTCTCTTGTTGGTCTTTCCCGGTTGCAGTATGGCGGCCCTTTCGCCGGCAGTTTGGGTATGATATGGCGTCTAATGCCGGGGTTATGCCCCTCCACTAAAATGTGGCCACCCAGTTTTTGTATTTTCTTTTCTTACGGTTGATTGTTTTTTGTCGGTGTTTGTTCGTGGTTTGTTTTTGCTGCCGTCTTTTGCTGGCTGTATGCCGGCTGTTTGCTCGGTGGTTTGGGTGTGAAAAAAATTCAAATCAATCTATATTTATGTGGGTTGGATCAACGTCAATCTAAAATTGACCCATTTAGAAAATATTAAGGTGGACATATTATCCGAGAAATTCAACTCGAACTCAAACTCGTCTCGAATTCGAAGAAAAATATTTGAAATCACGTGTTCATATTCGAGTTCTAAAATCTTAAAATCCATGATCGATTCGAGTATTTTTATTTTACAAATAGTTACCCGAATATATATATCATACACATACTAAAAGGCCAGCCTCGGTGAACAGTACATGGGCATGATATGGCGCGATTTCGTCAGTTTAGATGCTTCCGAGGACACATGTACGGTGCAAGTTAGTCGGGTTTTAGGCGGGTTTGCGGGTCACACATGGGCAAAACCTGTTTACCCGCGCATTTCCAGTCGGGGCCCCGGCTTCTTAAAATCATGGCCGCTCGATGCGTGTCATCTGGGATTTGTGTCCCTTCTTCTTTGCTCCTCTCTTGCTGGTCTTTCCCGGTTGTCGTATGGCGGCCCTTTTGGCGGCAATTTGGGTACGATATGGCGTCTAATGCCGGGGTTATGCCCCTCCACTGAAATATGGTTGCCCAGTTTTTGTATTTTCTTTTCTTATGGTTGATTGTTTTTTGTCAGCGTTTGTTCGTGGTTTGTTTTTGCTGCCGTCTTTTGCTGGCTGTATGCCGACTGTTTGCTCGGTGGTTTGGGTGTGATTTGATGTTTATCGTCGGGGTTATGCCCCTCCACTGAAATGTGGTTGCCCAAGGTTTTCATTTCCTTCTTTTCTGCCTGATTGTCTTATGTCGCCGTTTTTTCTCCGTCTTTTGGTTTTTTTGTGGGTATTTGTCTTGCTGCATGTTTGTGAAAGCTGCATGACGGCTCTTTCGCCCGCAACTTGGGTGCGATTTCGCATGTATCGACGAGGCTATGCCCATCCACTGAAATGTCGTCGCTCCATTAAATTATTTGCTGCTTTCTCGCGCATGCAGGCATACAAGTTTTCCTCTTTTGAGTATTCGGATTTTCATTTCATTTTCTTCTTTGCTGTGATATTCTATGGCTGTCTTATGTCACGTGCCTGTGGTGGTGATATGGTGGCTTCTGTGCTCGTTGGATGGGTGTATCCTTGCGTCTGCTCATGGATTTTGACCCATTCACCGAAATGTAGTCGTCCAAATTATTGATTTGTTTTCCTACTATGCATGCAGGTGTTGTGTTAGTTTTTTTCTTGGTCTTTCGTATGTCTTATGTTCTATGTTTGTGGTGATTGTAAGACGTGTTTTTTTCTTGCCGATTAGGTGTGCTTTGTCGTTTATCCGTAGATTTTTACTCAGTCACTGAAATGTCGTCATCCAAACAACCTCTTTGCTTCTGTTTTGTGTATTTAGTTTGTTTTGGCTAAAAAAAATTAGGCCTTTTTCTTTATTGCATGTTTAGGTTGTGTCTTGTGTTTCCATTATTCGCGCGTCGGCTTTGTATTTTATGAAATTTTGTTCTCTATTTGGCTCTGTATGTTGGGTAAAATGGGTTATGAGCTTAATTGACTTTGTCGTTATCTTATGTCAATGTTAAACATATACATGTTTTATATGTTTCCTTAATATTTTCGATATGTACTGGGTTTGGGTGCTTTCGTATAGCTTTAGACTGTCTATGGGCGGGGCTTAAATTGATATGTTAAGCAAATGTATATAATGTGCTATGGGCTGGGCTTAAATTGATCTGTTAAGCAAATGTATATAATGTATTTTGTGATTTACATTTGGGCTGTGATAGTTTCCATTGTTTTCTCTGGGGTTTTCTATATCTATGTTTTAATAGTATTGCATGTAAGTAATTGTTTTACCTGAATTGAGATCAATGTTGGGCCTGGCCCATTTAACATTGCCATTTGTTTGAACAGACTAATTAGTGGATATTAAATATCCATTGTTGTGTTCATGTCATTTGTCATCGTTCTGTTCTGCGGTATATGTTTTAATCAATCGTTTGTGTTCTGAAGGAGTTATGAGTTTAGGTTATCCAATCGTCTGTTTACGTCTGTGTTGAACGTCTATATGTTTTATATTGTTGCGTTTTCTCGATGTCTACTGGGTTTGGGTGGTTTTGTATGGTTTTGGAATGCTTATGGACCGGGTTTAATCTGCTTCAGTAAGGCCCATTTAACATTCGTCTTTCTTTAAACGGGTTAATTAGTGGATATTAAATATCCACCGTGATGTTGATGTCAGAGGTTTAGTTACCATGTTTTATCCCTCTGTGTACACGTGTTAATGACCTCAGCAGTTAAATATTGCATGGATTTGACCTTCCACTGTTACGTGGCTATTTTATATGTCTATTTACGGTGATTCATGAAGCCTATTATTTTTTTTTATGTCAACTACATACTTATGTTAGGCTTGAATTACAGTGAGTCATCAGGTCTACTACTCCTTCTTACCGAAGTAAAATGTACGTGTCTTCCAGTTGAATAGTGCATCTCATCCTTAGTTATCATTGCTTTTGATCATGCTGAGTCAGCAGTACACCTATTATGATACCGTGGCATGTTTAAGTGTTTGTTTTCCCGGTATAAATATTAGTTTTTGTAATCGAAATTTCATTGTGTTTTGGTGACTGTTTGAGCAAAGAAATCTCTGAAAGTTTAGTTTTCTGCTATATCACTCTACTAAAAATGTATTGCCGCTGTCTAATGTCCGACCTACACAAGAAATTTCATTTAGAGTCTGTGTTTGTGTTATTCAAATATGGAACTTCGACGTGGAATCCGTTCCCAGATCAACTTCAAACTGGGAATTATTGGTCTCGGACGAATGGGTAAGTCTACGCTCCCAACTGTGACACATATGTTGCTTTTCTCCGGTTTTTGAAAATGTCTTCTTGCACTGATGATTGGTTCCTTGCAGGGTAACCGGATGCAATATTCTGGGAGATCGGCTTTTTGGTATCGCCACCAGAGATTCCTTGTGGAGGGTGCCTGCTGCATAATTACAAACCTTAACGTCAATCGTAGCTTCGGCGAATACAGAGCTTCCCATCTGCCATTTAAGATAATATTCACCTCAACCACAGTTGTGCGTCCTTGTGGTGACCTCAATAACACAGACAGGTTTTTCAACTTCGCTAGGTATCCTGATATACTGTCAGGCGCCTCAGAAGAATTCGTCCTGATCGATACGTTTTGCTCAACATGCCATTAGAATAACAATGAAAATTAAATGTTCTTTACTATCAAAAATTCATCATTAAGTAACAAATCTGTTTTACTTTTGGTTTCTACAGATGTTATAGGTGAAGTCGTGGTTGCTGGTGAATTGGTCGATGTCACGTACACAGAACGGACGTCTAGACGGCTGACAGTTCAGCTTCGCGATGCCAAGTATGGGTTGCAGCTGAAATTTCTTTAAATAGAACGCTAATTTTTTTCCATCTTACCTGTGCTAACAATTGATGTTGTGTTGCAGTTCGGACGTCATAGAATGCACCATGTGGGAATCATTCGCCTACCAGATGTATGACTGCATACGTCTTCACCAGAACGGATCACTGATCATAATATGTCAACTTTTCAAGATTAGAACATGGGGCGGTAACATCTTCCCGTCTCTGTACCATTCTACATATTCGTCCCATTTTATACATTTCACCCCATTTTCTTGAATTCCTATATTTGAATTTTAAGTTTTGTGTATTTTGTTTGCAGTGTATGATTTTTATTCTGGCAGAAGACGGGATGCAATTTTAATCACCGATGTAGTTATTAACACTTTCGTAGTAGACGTTGTTTTGGATGTTGATGGACTTTTGGTTATGTAAAAGTTATTAACATTTTGTTTACGCAGATATGGACTTTTGGTTATGTAAAAGTTTACGTTGGATTGTGACAATATAAAAATTTTTTCGGACAAACATTTGTTTCAACCCTTATTTCGAAGTTATATATATTTTTTATTATTTTTTAAAACAATTTCGATGTTGACATAACAAATTTTAATTTTTGTTTTTTAGCAGAGCGGCGAACGCTTCGTAACGTCCAATTCTCAAGCAAACTTTATTTAGACCAAACCTATTATGCTATAGCCGAATATAAATCTAAGTATGTTTATATTTACCTATAGATAACACAGTAAAATTATATATACAACAAGTATTATATGTTTCATAAACTAACCATGCAAATTTCTCTAAATAATGTCGTCATCAAACAGGTTTTCGACTGCTTCTCTTTCCGTTCCGAAGATGATCAGCTCACTTGCCCCCCGTCCGCAACCCAGCGAATCACTTGATTTATGGCATGCTTTCCCAGTAAAAAATATCGTAGAATTGGGAAAAGCCACAGAAGTACGTTTGTTATGGAATTTTAAATTTTAATTTATATATTGTTTTCACAATGTTGACCCTTGAAAATTTTCTTCCTACAGACTTTAACTTGCATTGTTCCTGCGCTCATGACGGAAGTTCTCAACGGGGATGGATGGTATTACTTAGCCTGTAATACATGTTCTCGAAAAGTGAATTCTATTGCAGACGATACCTCAGCACGTGCTACAGTGCGACGTTTTTACTGCGACTCGTGTAAAACAACTATAGAGAACCCATTCCCTAAGTACTTTATCACACTAAGTTTTTCAAGAGTCTTGCATTCAATTTTTTCTTACCTCTCCATAAATTGTAATGTTTTGTGTTTCAGGTATCGTGTGTACGTTACAATGATCGATGACACTGGCGAGGCCATATTTCTTAGATTTGATAAAGAAACTGTCCAATTGCTACATAAATCTGCATTGGATATCAAAAATGAAGATTCAGAGGTATAAACCAATTTGTCTACAAATTCGTTTTCCCTATGGAAAATTTTTCCGATATTTACTACCTTTGCTTCGTTACGTAGGTACCATCCACTGACATCCCTCCAAGTTTAAAAGATCTGGAAAATTGTACTTGCCTTTTTAAGATCACAGTTTATCCACAGCAACAGAGTTCACGTTCTTCCGGATCACGAGGTCCGAGTAGGGTTGCCTTGCCTATTTATCATCTTAGTAGGCTCACAGACAACGATGACATACTCTGTTCCATATACCTTTTATTTAAAGAATATATAATTTTTTATTCTTATATTCACACGAATTTTTCTAGACCTATTCATTGGTTCCATTCACACAAGTATTGTGCCCCTTACGATGCGTTTATATTTTTGGAATTATTTAACATTGTTGTTCACTATTTAAAAAACGTATAATAAATTACGGGTTGATATGCTTTACTATCTCTGCTATATTCTTTATAGTTCTCTCCAGATAACAGCTCTATGGGTTTTGTTCCTAGCTCTCCTTCCAGTAGTCACTCCTGCGGTAAACGCCATGCTGACGAAAGCGATAGTCGTTCAACCCTCCAATCCAGCACATCGAAGGTAAAGTCAACGGATCCACAGATCAGCTACTCGAAACGATCAGACCAAAACTAACATGCAAAATCGGTCATCTCTCTTTTGATGGAACACGTAGAAGGCTTTTGGTTTTCCCCGTTGCAAAACTACCTTTTATGTATCATACTGTATTTAAATAATTTCAACAAACTTTTTTTTTGGGAATGCTCAAAACATTTTGATGTAAAAAAAACTGAGCTTATGATGGCTGTTAATATATAAAACGACGTTTCTTTTTGCAAAATTGGATTTTTCATCTTTCATGCACTGCGAATTTGCCACTACCTATGTATCACTTATTTTCCGCCTTTCTATTTCCAATTTTTAAAATATATTAATTACTCTCTATCTATAACATATATTGTTATATATTGTTATATCTATTTATTAAGTCGGCTAGATAGCGCATCGATATAATTTTTACAACGGTACCGATTGCAATTCATATAAAAGCAATAACATTGTAGCATTTTTAAATTCCTGGTTCCAGCGAATTCGTATGATGAGCGCATTTAGGAGTGCCGATGAATTATCTCATGGCAACTGTTCAGCTTCTCAACCAGGAAATTATAGAATGATAACCGACTCAGAGAACTTCTTGGGTAGGAAACGTTTTTTTGTTATTACGTACATATTGTATATATGAAATGCCTAATAACGCACTCTGATATACGCACTTATTTATCCATATTGTTATGCCTATATATAGGTATTGTCCCTTATGCAGACGTTGGTGACCAGTCGTACTTATGTGAATACTGTAATTCGAAGATGTGGTACAGTGAGCGTTTAAACAAAAAAGGTTCTTCCAAAAGCTCGAAGTTCAGTTTATGTTGCTCTAGAGGAAATATATCGTTACCCAGACTGTTAGAACCACCGCAATACCTAAAAAATTTGTTGGGGAGAAATCACAGATATCATAATTACTTTAAACAACAGATTCGTGCATACAACATGATGTTCGCATTTACATCTATGGGAGGTCATATTGATACCTCAGTGAACTTTCATCAAAAGCCATATATATTTAAGATACATGGACAACCTTATCATAGAATTGGAAGTTTATTACCAGACTTTGGAGAGAACGCAAAGATCGCCCAGCTTTACATCCATGATACAGAAAATGAAGTTAGTAATAGAATATGTGCACTGAGATACATAATGATTATTGCCACAAGTACATCTATTAAAAAAAATTTCATAAATTAGATTGAATTTTCTCACCATCACAGCGGTACACACGAAACATCATCACGCCACAAACACTCTGTGCATGAAGATATTGTAAAAAACATCAAACAAATGCTGGATGAACACAACCCTTACGTCAAAATATTTCGCATGGCTCGTGATAGATTCGCATTGTCTTCACAACTAGAGATGAAATTATGTCTGATGGGAGATCGCGATAACCAAGATAGAGTGTACAATTTGCCAGAAGTTTCGGAGGTAGCAGTATTAGTAGTGGGTGATTTGGATGAAAGATTAAATACACGAGATATCATTTTGCAAAAACACAGTACTGAATACATGAGGATCAATGAATTGCACCCGTCGTATCTTCAATTGCAATATCCTTTGCTATTTCCCTATGGAGAAGATGGTTATCATCTTGGCTTAAATTTACGATCAACGAATTCTCTAGCGAAAAAACCCCGATCTCGAATTAGCTTACGAGAGTTTATGGCCTATCGCTTACAAGAAAGAATATTGAGTCTTCTAATATACTACATTCAGGAATACTCTTCCAGCAATTTGTTGTCGATGGTTTTTGTGTGGTGGAATCGGAAAGAATTTCGTATATAAGAAAACATCAAACGAAATTACGAAGCGAAAATTATAAAACAATAGAGGACACTGTGCAATCAGGTAATCTTTCATCAGCAACTATTGGGAAAAAGGTTATATTGCCTTCATCATTTACAGGTAGCTCACGGTATATGAAACAGAATTATCTAAATGCAATGGTTGTATGCCAACATTTTGGATTTCCTGATTTGTTTTTAACATTTACGTGTAATCCTAAATGGCTCGAACTACAGCGAATTCTGCATCATTATAATGACACATCAGAAAACATGCCTGATCTTTTAGCACGATTGTTTAAAGTGAAACTTGAAGAGCTACTAACAGATTTAAAAAAAAACAAACGATTGGGAGATATTAATGCAGGTAATTTCCATTACTTACAATCCATAATTCCGCATAATCCTTTCGATCTAATTTTGTGTTGTTCTTTCTTTAACAGTCATTTATACAGTCGAATTTCAGAAACGATGCCTACCCCATGCACATATCCTGCTGTTTCTCAAAAGACAGTCCAAATTACCGACCTCAGTTGATATTGATGCAATTATATCTGCGGAAATCCCAAATAATGATGTTAATCCCCTGCTATATAATGCAGTTCAAGAAATGATGGTGCATGGACCATGTGGTACAACAAATAAATATTCTGCATGTATGGATAAAGGAAAATGCACAAAGCGCTTTCCAAAACAATTCACCGATTCAACGTATGTTAACAGCGAAGACTACCCTGTTTACAAGAGGAACGACAATGGAAGATTTATAATGAATGGTGGAATCAAATTAGATAATCGATATATAGTTCCGTATAACCCTTTTCTCCTTTTAAGGTACAAAGCTCATATCAATTTAGAATGGTGTAATCAAACAAAGGCGATCAAATATTTATTCAAATACATAAACAAAGGTTGTGACAGAGTGGTTTCAACAATAACAACAACATGAGAAATGGTTTCGAACAAATCGTTTGATGAAATAAAAAAAACTATTACAGCTGCCATTACATTTTGGGATGTGAAGCTTGCTAGAGAATATTCAAATTTGACATTCATTACAGAAGTATACCTGTAGAGACACTAAAATTTCATTTACCCGATCAACAAAATATAATATTTGATGAGGAAGACGAATTATGTAACATAACATCGGATGAATATATGCAACGAACAATTTTCACGGAATGGTTCAAGTGTAATGGTTCATGTTATGAAGCCCGACAATTGACGTACTCTAATTTCCCAACGAAATTTATATGGAATAAGAAACTTAAAATATGGAAAACACGTCAACGCGGCTTCGCTTTGGGGAGATTACAACATATTAATCCGAATGTTGTGGAACTATACTATTTACGAATGCTATTGAACAAAATTCGCGGTCCTACATCATTTGAAGATATTCACACAATCAATGGCCATTTACTGGAAACATTTAAAGATGCGTGCAGAGCATTAGGACTTCTGGTTGATGATGATGAAGAAGAATATATGAATACAATAAAAGAGGCCAGTCAATGGGCATCTCCAGCGTATCTCCGAATGTTATTTGTCATATTGCTAACATCCGAATGTCTTTCGTGCCCAGAACATGTCTGGCTAATGACATGGCCTGTTTTGTCGGACGATATACTATATAAACGTCGGCGTATATTGAAATTACCAGGTTAAAACTCTTAATATTATGATTTATATAGGCACATTAAGATATTATAACCATTATTATTCAAAAACTGTAGATTTCAACATATCTTACGAAGAGATAAAAAACGCTGCCCTTGGCGAAATAGAACAGTTATTACAAAAAAATAACAAGTCTTTAAAACAATATCCTTCAATGCCATTTCCTACAGGGCTCATAATCAATCGATATTAAACAGATTAATATACGAAGAATTGTCCTATGATATGCAAAAAGTGGAAGCTGAACTCATAAATCTAAAATTCCAGTTAACAACAGAACAATACGCTGTCTTCAGTGAAATTATGGAAGCAATTGATCAAAACACCGGTAAATATTCTTTCTATACGGACATGGAGGCACCGGAAAAACATTTTTGTGGAGGATGTTATCCACAACGGTGAGATCCCGAGGTCAAATTGTCTTAAACGTTGCGTCAAGCGACATTGCTTCATTGTTGTTACAGGGAGGTCGTACTGCGCATTCCCGATTCGTGATACCGATAGACGCAAACAAAAACTCATTGTGTAATATCAAATTGAACACAAATCTAGCAGAACTCATAAAGCAGACAAAGCTTATAATATGGGATGAAGCTCCGATGGTACATAAATTTTTCTTTGAAGCCTTGGATAAAAGCATTAAAGATATCATGGGTTCGGTTATTCCTTTTTTGAAAACTAAACCTTTTGGTGGAAAACAGTAATATTCGGAGGCGATTTCCGTCAAATCTTGCTAGTCGTGACAAAGGGCACGAGACATGACACTGTTCAAGCGTGTATAAATTCTTCTTACATTTGGAACTATTACCGTGTATTGAAATTAACCCAAAATATGCGTTTACGTGTTGGTAACAGTTCTTTAGATCATAATGAAATAGAGAGTTTTTTAAGTGGATATTGAATTTAGGAGACGGATCTTTATGCGAACCAAATAATGGCGAATGTCTCATAGACATACCCAAAGATTTATTGATTACACATGCATATCCAAATATTACAACCGACTTCAAAGATCCATTCTTCTTCCAATAGCGAGCTATTTTATGTCCGGCAAATGAAATCGTTGATGAAATAAATGACATGCTCTTGCAATCACTACTAGGGTAGTCGAAAGAATATTTAAGCTCAGACACATTATGCACTGCCGATTCTAATAACAATGAAACATGTGAATTGTATAACACATAATTTTTAAACAGTTTGAATTACACGGGTCTTCCCAACCACTGTTTAACACTTAAAGAAGGAGCTCCCATTATACTTTTACGAAACCTTGATCCAATACTCGGACTCTGTAATGGAACACGACTACAGATAACTCAGCTGGGTACTAATATTATAGAAGGCAAAATAATCAACAGAACACATGCTGGGAACAAAGTCTTCATACCACGACTTCCTTTAATTCCGACTAATACAAATTTACCTTCAACTTTAGACGAAAACAATTTTCGGTTATATTATATTTTACAATGACAATTAACAAAAGCCAATGGCAAAGTCTCAGTAGAATTGGCATATATTTACCGAAGCCAGTTTTTAGCCACGGACAATTATATGTTGCAGTTTCCAGAGCAAAAACTCGAGAAGGATTAAAATTGCTTATTTTAGATGATGTCGGAAAATGTACATCGAAGACAACAAAGTTATATACAAAGAAATATTTACTAATATATAATTCAATTGTAAATTCAAATACAGTGCACACAGTTTAATCACCATTTGTTCCGTAGTGTTTTTCCAGTACAACGCTCCATTTCATGAATATTTGTTTTATATATTGTTTCATGGTTCCTCAGTACTGTACATAAATATACCATTTATAGTTATATCGACGCGAAACGCGGGATTAATACTAATATATATATATATATATAATTTTACAAAAATACATTTTCTTTTTTAAATATTTACAGATTTAGGTTAATTTACGAGATTCTTTCTCTAATCCATACAAGTCCAACATGCTACTCTACTCCCATCCCAAACCTTTAATCATGAGCTTCATCCGCTTGTTTACTTGCTTTATTTCTTACGTCGTTCGTTCATCTCTCTTTCGCGATTTATGTTTCCTTCTGTCCACTTGGTTCTTTCTTCTCTCTGACTTGACTTGGATTTTTCTCGTTATGCCATCGTATTCGGTAGGTAAAGAGGCGACGATGTTCTCTCACACAAGATAAGAAACTCACAAGACGAAAATACGATGAGGTTGATGAGAATGACAAAAAGAACGACGAATGATGTAATTCAGATGCGGTTAATCGTGGGTATCGAGTAATTTTTCCAGTACCCGACCTATGCCTTAGCACCCCTAGTCAATTTTTCTAGGGTCAACTTCATTGTCAAGTATCCTGTTGGTTTTAGGGATAATTAAGGTCAAAACTCAGATAATCATAGATATTGAGTGATCTTATCACTTGGATAGAAAGATTCACTGTAGTCATGAGCAAACTTAGATACTGTAATGAATTGAAATGGCTACATTGTTACTTGCAAATACAACTCATACATGTTTTGCTCATTTTCTTCCCAACGCTCTTCTATTAAAGCTTTAACTTATTGTAGGTTCTGAAGACAAAACCGGGAACTCACCGGAATGTTCGAAGAACTGAAATTCCGCTCCGATCAGGCAACAATTTCTTGATATAATACTTTGATCTTCTAGAAAGATTGATTCTTTTCCTTCTTGCCTCTGGTATCATCTCAATCGAACACTCCTGAAACCCGCGCCTAACGAACCAATCCGCAGTTCGTGTTGTCAATAGAAATAACCTCTCTAATCCCAAAGATGATGCCTTTTTCTCGATGTAATCTGTATAATTTCACAATGAGAAAGCATTTGATTTGATGAGCAAGTTTCTGTATTATAGTTTATGAACACAGTGTAACTCTCATCATACCGAGCAACTTATCTCCCTGCCCTTGGCCACGACAGTCTGACGCTACGGCAATAGCAGCAACTTCTCCACATTTGTCGTCGAAAAACGGGAACAATGCTGCACACGCGATGACTTGCCCTTCCCTTTCCACAACCACGAACGAGTCTAAAGCTTTCCGTAGCTGCATAAGGTTTCAACCGCAATCAATCAGTTGTTTATTGCCTCACTAACTAAGCAGAGAAATCAATGAGATGTAAAGCATAAGCCTTACCTCCTCATCGGTTCTCCGCACCAAGGTCCCGGATTCCTCCAGGGGTTTGATGATTTCCCTTATACCAGCGAGATCTTCCATTTTCGCCATACGGGTACCTTCATACACGTCACTGCCACATGACGAATAGCACAATCGTCGTTAGCACAGAAGAAAGATTAGATGATTAGTGGATGAATGCTACTGCATACCTTGCCACCATAGTCCCCATTCCATCTCTTTTGAAAAGTTCCAACAATAGCACTCCACTGATGGTGCCGTCACACAAGTGAACTCTCTTCACACCGCCCTTCACAAAATCAAGGAACCATCCACCATCAACAAGACATAATGTCAGGAGGAAATTAGAAAAAGGCTCGGATCAAGCACTCACTCTGCATACGAATGCAGCAGCAGCCAATTCAGAAAGGTAGCCGTTCAAGCGGCTTAGTCTTTCCTCACCACCAATAGCAAAACCTTGCTCACCAGACCACAACCCGTTCCCGTTGTCAAATCCAACACCATTTTGAAAGGTTGGAGTGTGTTGTTCCCAAACCGCCCTTCCGTTATGAGGGGAAAGGATTGTAGTACCATTGGAATTAACCGATTTAGGATATGTGATATTGCCATCCCCAACTGCCTTCACATAATTGGCAGCTATCTCGCTTTGCTGTGCCCGTTTTCTCACTAACATATCCGCTTCCTGAAGGGTCAAGAAACGAATAAGATGACCATTCTCATCTAGAATTGGACCGTCCATGATGCAGATAAGCTTATCCGCTCCGATAGCTAATGCACAAGCTGTAGCAACCTCGTAAGTGCTGCAGAAAGTAATGCCCCTAAGTTATATATCGAGCTAACCCGTAATTTAATAGTTAAGAGAAATTATCCAGAAGAGAAACATACTTGCAATTCAATACTTCCCCAGAGCTAGAATGGCCTAAGTTCCTCAACAAAACTACAGAACCACCATCCAATCTCTCACAGATCCGAGCAACATCTATCTTCTTCACCAATCCAGTTGCACCAAAATCAACACCATCGACCACACCTCTTCTCTGCAATGACAATGCATCAGAACGAAAACCCATATCATAATCAGAGCAACAAATAAACAAACAGTCAGTCAGCACAAATCAGGAAAGTAAAAGGGGCACCTTTGCTGCAAAGAAGTTACCACTGTCGACCCTGACACCAATTTCGTGCAATCGACTAGTATCACCATGTCGGCGAATATTGCAAATGGAGGGTCCAGGAGATAGTTTGGCCTCAATCATTACAGATATTGCTCCAGCAGCTTCCTTGGCAGCCTGTAGAGATGCTGAGTCTGTTACTCTGTATTGACCTACATATGTCGGCTCCTGTCCTGCCATAATACACCTTAAACCTCATTTGGACAAGCTCTTCCATTCAAGAGATGATACAAACTATAAAAGTGAACACATTTATATCACCAGAGTGACGATGAGAGCCAAATCAAGCAGGACCCATGAACGAGTAACCAAAAAGGAAAGTTTTTACTGTGTCCGCACCTCTCTCAGCTAAAAGCTGGTCAATTTGCACTTGAGTCCCAGGAACCAGAACAAATCTTATGCCCAGATGATGTAGAAAAGCAATGTCCTGCGTAGAATCCAATTAATTTTACTCTTCTTATTCCAATTCAGAAATCAAAAGTAGCTTAAATGGAAGGAAATCTCAGAGCAGGGATCATAAATTATAATAAAAATTTTCATTTTTACTTGTAAGCATTCAAAAACTTTGAACTAAGACAATCAATCGAACACCTTGCGTGCTTGTTTCCTCATGAAACCAAACATTCAGGAGTAAAATCACAGAGGGGGGAAAAGAAAAATGATGCCTTCAAAATGGGGTCAAAGTAAGGACTGGAGATGATCTCGCCGGAGATAATAATGACGAAGGTGCCGCTACGGTGGGCCCAGAGATAGGGCCAGGCTTCTCGAAACCACCGTACGAACTGCTTATCGTCCACCGGCTGCTCAACCTCCACTTCGCCCCCTCCGCCGTCGACAGTACTCTCCGCGTTGTCGAACATGTAGCATTTGGCCGCCGGAGAAGCCAAAAGAGGCACCGGCTTTGTCCATGGACATTGAAACCTATGTTGAAAACTAGGATTTAGCTTATTGGTCGGATTAACAAAATCCCGGGGAGAAAAAAGCTTCCTTTTATACTGAAAATGAAAAGGAACGTAGCAACTCGAAGAAGAAACCGCCATGGCTCCTCGCACCGATGGAGAATTCAACTGGTCTCAACGAGACTCGTTAAAAACAAACAATAAAAAATTGTCTAGTTCGAATGAATTTCTGAATTTAAATCTTAATTTTATTTTTATTATAATTATTTAATTTTAGTCTAAAATTTTTTTCTAGTAATTTACAGTTGAAATTTGTTAATTTATCATCATTCTATAAACCCAATTAAAAGCTCGAGTAAATAATAAACGTTTCCGAATTCTTAATTGAGGTTATATAACTTAATGGTTTTAATGTTGAATTAACGATAAGATTTTAAATTACAACTAATAATTTGGGAAAAAATAGGGTTAGAATTCAATTTTAAATACATAATGAAATGAATTTAAGGTGAAAAATAAGATTAAAACAGTATTACTGACAGTAAAAAACTATTATCCCAAAACAAAATTGAGAAACCTGGGATTAATGAGCTGGCAGCATGCAAGCTCAAGCTCAAGGGAGTTAGGGAAGTAATTTGGAAAAACAGTATTATTGACAGTAAAAAACAAAATTGGGAAACCTGGTGGGACACGTCAGCATGAGTACTTCGGTGTCTCTTTCCGGAACCTTAGGTGTAGACGCGTCAGCATTGTCCTGAATTTGTCAATCTGTCTCATCCAAACTCCGTACACTTGGAATACCATAGGTTGGCAAAAAACCCGCAGGAACCGTCCCGTCCCGAAACTCGTCTTGAACCCGCAGGAACCGTCCCGTCCCAAAATTCGTTCTGAATCCGTAAAAAATTACTCGTATCCACGGGTTCGGGTTCGGGTTCAGATTCGGGTAATTTAGTTTCAATATCCGCGGGTTCGGGTCCGAGACGGGTAATTTAGTTGCATAAACGGGTACCCGCGGGTATCCGCAAAAATTACAAATATACCCCTAATTTTATTGTTTATTACCTAAATACCTTCTAACCCTAATTTTACATACCCTCTAACCCTAATTTTGCATACCCTCTTCTCTCTTGCAGCCTCCTCGCGCGCCTCCCTCCCATCCCGTCGGAATCTCACCCTCCTCGCCATCGGAATCTCACCCTCCTCGTCGTTGGAACCTCATATATATATACATATACATATACATATATTCACTTTCATATTATATATGGGTTTGCATGAAATGGAAATGATAAAACATGTTGAGGGTAACAACGGAGATGATGAGTACATAGACATGGAGGTGAGTTGCTCTTCTTCATCTTCTTCGTCGGCGTTCATCAGCTTCTCCATGAACTCTCCACCGCACAGCCGACAGTTCGAGTTCCAAATGTGCTCCTCCGCCGCAATCTCAGGCGAACCCACCACTTCTCCGGCGGACGAACTCTTCTACAAGGGCCAACTCCTCCCTCTCCACCTCCCTCCCCGACTTCAAATGGTTCAGAAGCTCCTTGAATCTTCCACTCCAGTCACCGGAACTCTCTCCTCCTCCACCACCGGATCCGGAGCAGGAGTGGCCTCTGGTTCTCCGGCCGTCGTCGTCTCTCCATGCGAGTCCCGCAGACTCAGCAGCAGCAACATCGATATGAACCTAGACGAGCGCTTCTTGAAAATCTCAACGGAGCTAAAGAGTTCCGTCGAGAAAGAGAATCCAAGAAGCAGTTGGAGCAGAAAGATGAAGGAATCATCGTTGACTCAGAAGCTCAAGGCCTCACGCCGAACCGCCGAACGCCGAACGCTGCATGATGGATTTCTCATTTGGTTTTTTTGGTCTCTATGGCTGAGAATACCGATAGTTAGGAGTAAGGACGGGTACCCGCGGGTTTGACGAGTTTTTGCGGGTTTTCGCAGGTACCCGAACAGCGGGTATCCGCACCTTGCGGGTACGAGTACGGGTATTAAATTGAATAACTTGAATGTTTTCGTACTTTTTG
>CM071868.1:40694587-40706423 GCA_036759665.1 Gynandropsis gynandra
GCGGGTACCCGCGGGTGCCCACCCCTACCATATATTTTACGATGTCTCGTTGTCCACGTGGATTTTTCTTTTAAATTATTCCCTACTCATCATTCCTTTATAAGGGTTAAGAAATTGTTGATATTATAATTATAATAAATATATAATTATATAAATTTGTAAGATATTTAAAAAAATTATATTGAATTTATTATAAATAGATAATATAACCATTCATTTCAATACATAATTTATAAATTTCAAAATTCTTTTTATTTTCTCATACTCTCTTCGTTTTTTCATATTCAAATTCTAGATAAATTATATCATATATTATACATATCATATATTATGTTATTAATATCTATATGCATGTATCTTACATATACAAACATATTTGTAATATATATATGCATATATCTACATCATATATCCTATATACATTTAGGATCACAGTATTATTATTAATTTTCAACACATTATCAGCATGATCGTTTTTAACAAATTAAAAATAAAAACCATATATTTCACACTGAAAAAAAAATTACACAGTAAAAAAAGTTACGCCGTAAAAAAAGTTTCATTAAATTTATTTATTTTATCTTGAATCAATTTATAGTTTTCAATTTAGACTCGATTCGGAAAACATATATATGAACATTATGGACTAAAAACTGGACATCATGGACTAAATACGAACATAATGGACTGAATACCATGAACTAAATACCGGACATTATAAACTGAATATTGAACATCATGAACTGAACTTCGGACATCATGGACTGAATACAATACACCATGGACTAAATATCAAATTGTAGACTAAATAGCGAATATAAAATACATATATTGTATTATACAATTTTAATGATTCGACTACCAGGTAATATCTTAATACCTTTGTATTTATCTTTTATTTATTTTTATAAAAGAGGTCATGCCACCTAATTATTTATTTTATGTCATTTATTCATGAAATTTAATTACTAATTTAATTTTCAATTTATTGTTTTTATTAACATATTTATTTTTATATCATATTCTAAAGATTATTATGATAATGAATAACTTGAATTTTATTTTTGAATTCTAGTTATCATGTCGACCTTGGTGATCTCAAAATCACGACACTTGGTGCCTTTGGAAAAAATTACATGACATGAGCATTTGATGCAAAAATGCATCTAAAAGGCAAAAAGCTCATTGTCACAATTGATAAAGAGAATGATTCTTCACATGAGAAAAATGCAAAAGACATGATCTTTTTACGCCATCATATTGCCGATGAGTTAAAGAATGAATATCGAACAACAGAAGATCCCACAGATTTGTGGGAATCTCTTAAAGATCGATTTGATCACTAAAAATATGTGATCCTCCAAAAGAAAAAGAATGAATGGCTAAATTTGAGATTCCAAGATTATAAATCCGTGGATGAATATCATACTACGATGTTCGAAATAATCGCCAGAATGGAACTATGTGGAGAAAAGATAAGTGATTACAATAATTTGGAGAAGACATTATCTACATTCCATGTTGATAATGTCATTTTACAACAACAATATCACGCAAAGGATTTCAAAACCTATCGGAAGTTGTTGCAACTTCTTCTCGTTGCAGAACAACATAACGAGCTATTAAAGAAAAATCATCATGCTCGTCCTAGTGGTTCTGCATCGTTCTATGAAACGAACATGACTTCATCGAATTATAACCATTGGAATGACCGTGGACATGGATATATACGTGATCATGTACGTGGTCCCGGTCGTGATCATGGATACAGTAGAGGACAAGGTCAAATCATTCCACCAATTAATTTCATCATGAAGATAATAAAAGGAAGGATCATCGAATGACTAAAAAAGAAAATGTGACTAAAAAGAGAAAATATAAAATATGTTATCGGTGCAGTATGAGTGGACATTGGTCTCAAGTGTATCGTACAGTGAGACATTTTGTTGATTTATACCAACAATCACAAAAAGATAAAGGCAAAAATGTTCAAACGAACTTTGTCTTTGATGATCTCAATGATTTTTTTATGACAATAAGGATGAAATGCATCTCGACATCGCAGATTTCGTGGACCACAATGACAATGAATGATATCGACATAATTTTTTTGTATTTTTAAGCTTTAGTTTGTTATTTTAATTTCAAATATATTTTTCTTTTGGTGTTTAATTTAATTTTTATCTTTTATTATAATATTTTGTTAATTTGTGTACATTATATGCAATTATAATTTCATACATTTCATGTTCATCACTATATTTATCAGATTAAAGTAACACAAAATATGTTACGATCAAACATCAATGATGGAGTCTTATGTCTAGCGGATTGTGCTACAATGCACACAATATTGAAAGATAAAAAGTATTTCTCCAAGTTTAGAATACATGAATCTAGTGTTAATACGTTATCTGGAAATGCAAAAATAATTGAGGGATGTGGAGAAGTAAGTTTATAATGTCCGGATGGACAAAATTTATTATACAAGATGCATTATTCTCTCTACAATCCCAAAAAAACTTATTCAGTTTTAAACATATTCACCAAAATGGATATCATGTTCAAACAATGAATGATGAAAATCGTGAATATCTTTATATCACGATAATGGTTTCTAGAAAGAAACATATTGTGGAAAAATTACCAGTTTTATCCTCTGGATTATATTTCAAAAGGATAAGAGTGATTGAATCATATGTCACCTTCAACCAAAAGTATAAAGATGTGTTTAAAATTTAGCATGATTGACTGGTCATCCTGGTTCAATAATGATCCGGAGAATCGTTGAAAACTCCATAATCATCCATTTAAAAAATGAGAAGATATTTCAATCTCATGAGATCATATGTACTGCTTGTTCTCAAGAAAAATTGATAATAAAAACATCATCGATCAAAGTTAGGCATGAATCACCATCGTTTTTAGAGCAAAAACATGGGATATATGTGGACCGATTCATCCACAAAGTGAACCATTTCGATACTCTATGGTATTGATCGATGTTTTAAATAGATGGTCACACGTTTTTCTATTATCAATCCACAATGGTTCATTTACAAGGTTTTTTGCTCAAATAACAAAATTATGAGCTCAATTCCTCGATTACTCTATTAAGAAAGTGAGGCTTGATAACACTAGTGAATTCACTTCCTAAGCTTTCAATGATCATTGTACATTGGCTTTGAGATTGAACATCATGTACCACATGTTCATGCATAAAATGGTATGGCTGAGTCGTTAATTAAACGTCTCCAACTCATTGTTCGACCATTACTAATGAGAACAAAACTCCTTACATGAAATTTTACATATTGTAGCACTAATTCAAATAAGACCAAGTGCTTATCATAAATATTATCTATTGTAATTAACAAATGGTCAGAAACCAAATATATATCATTTTTAAGTATTTGGTTGTGCGATATATGTTCTAATTGCTCCTCCGCAATGGACAAAGTGGGCTCATAATGAAGATTGAGAATTTATGTTGGATATAATTCACCATCCATATTAGATATCTTGAACCATAACTGAGAGACATATTCACAGCTCGTTTTGCTTATTGTCATTTTAATAAGAATGAATTCCTATCGTTAGGAGGAGAAATAAAACAAGTCTCACAAGATTTAACATAGAAAATACAATCATTGTTTTATCTTAATCCTCTTATAAAATAATGCAATTTGGAAGTGTAATAGATCAATACATTTGCAGAATATTGCAAATCAACTTCCAGATAGGTTGAATGATACAACACGAGTTACAAAATCATATATACCAGTTGCAAATGCACCTGCTCATATAGAAATAACAAAAGGTTATACGGGTGAAAAAATTTCAAATGAGTCTACAACACGATTAAAACGTGGAAGACCACCTGATTCTAAAGATAAAAATCCTAAAAAAAGAAAAAAATTTAATAAAGATATTGGTCTCAGATCATAGAGAACATCCCAAAATAAATAAACTAGGAAAGTGATCTTCAAAATGAAAATGATAAAAATAATTATGAGTTGGTAAATTGGTTTAAGTGTAGAAGATATGACATATATGACCACAATATCATGTTATGGAACTACACAATACCAAATGGCGGAATATCAGAAATACCCTTATAGGGCTAAACCACTTCAAAAATACCCTTCCCCAAAATAATTATTAAATCCAAAAAATAAAAACTGAAGAAAAGACAAATTTTCCCTTAATGTTCGAACGTGGAAAAATGGAAGTTCGACAGTTTTTCGACGTGAAAAACTGCCGAAAACGAGAAAGCCGAACAGTTTTTCGCCGTGAAACCTGTTTAAAAGTTTATAGCAAGAAAGAAATAAGTGATGTCGAACTTGAGAGGGATCGATTTGAAGTTGGCGAGAAGGAAAATGGCTAGAATCAGCAGCATCACTGGCGAAGAGAGCACGAGTCAATCTTCAATGGCGTCAATAAGTGTAAGTAGTTCGATTTCTAGGGTTTTGCAAGCTTTCGAGTCACAAAATGGTTTATTGATTTGAAATGGGTGAGTGTCAGTGTCAGTGAGTCGGTTAGGTCGCAAGGGTCGCAGGAGTTGTATGAACATCTTCGACTCCGTGAGTCGGTTG
The DNA here is from genome assembly GCA_036759665.1 of Gynandropsis gynandra. Taxonomy (NCBI): domain Eukaryota; kingdom Viridiplantae; phylum Streptophyta; class Magnoliopsida; order Brassicales; family Cleomaceae; genus Gynandropsis; species Gynandropsis gynandra. Next base: position 40,699,183 of record CM071868.1, read on the forward strand.
AGTAGCAAGGGTCGCAGTAGTTTCATGACCATCTTCGACTCAGTTTATTGATTTGAAATGGGTGAAAGGCAGTGTCAGTGTCAGTGAGTCGGTTAGGTCGCAAGGGTCGCAGGAGTTGCATGAACATCTTCGACTCCGTAAGTCGGTTGAGTAGCAAGGGTCGCAGGAGTTGCATGACTATATTCGATTCAGTGAGTCGGTTGTCTCAGTGAGTGGGATGGGTCGCAATGGTCGTTTGAGGGGCGTGGGCAGTTGAGTGTCGCGGAGTGTCTGAGGGTCGTTTGAGTCGCATGGGTCGCACGGGTCGGCTGAGTCGCATGGGTCGCACAAGTCGGTTGAGTCGCACGGGTCGGTTGAGTCGCATGGGTCGTTTAAGTCGGTAGAAGTATAATGTATTCGTAATTGGTCATTTTGCAGGTGGCGCCAAAGCCGAAATTTGTGTATGAATTCAAGCACATGGACAGCATGCCAAAGATCACCACCAAGTGTTATCCTCACGAGACTCATGCAACCACACATACACAAGGTGTGCATCGATCCTGCCCAAGAATGTGCAAGAAGATGGTTAAATCCAATTTTAACCCGAAGTATGTAGATGTGATAAGGCATATTAGATATTCTAAGGTAACAATTACACAAGGTTCACAAGGGAAACAAGGGTCACAGAGGGTAATAATGGTTATGTTTTGTTTTTCAGGATATTCTAAGTATTCTTCGTGCTGAACACGAAGAGGAAGCTTTACTTTCTGGTCTGGAGGATTACGAGGGATGTGACGATCCCGATGTTCAGATATGGATGAAACATCTTCGTAGAAATCCGAAGGGTATTTGTTGGGAGGATATCCGTGAGCAAGAACTGTTGACACGAAAAGCAGCTCTTGGTGATCAAAAAAACAGTAGTTTCATGACCATCTTAGACTCAGTTTATTGATTTGAAACGGGTGAGTGTCAGTGTCAGTGAGTCGGTTAGGTCGCAATGGTCGTTTGAGTGTCGCGGAGTGTCTGAGGGTCGTTTGAGTCGCATGGGTCGCACACGTCGGTTGAGGGTCGCACGGGTCGATTGTGTCGCATGGGTCGGTTGGGTCGCATGGGTCGCTTAGGTCGGTAGAAGTATAATGTATTCGTAATTGGTCATTTTGCAGGAAAAAGGGACTAAGAGGAAGGAGTGCGTGAGTGATGCTGATGCTGATTCTGATGCTGCAGTCCCTCTGACACTGGAGAAGAAATTAATAGGGGAAATAAGGAAGTCGGAGAAGAGAATCATCAACGCCGTAAGAGACCTTCTAAAATCAAAGGCTGCCGAGAAAGTTGCGATCATCGAAACCCAATCTTCCGACACTGTTGGTGATTTTGCTTTTGAATTCCTTCGACGTCCAAATCCAGTGTCAAGAAACCTTGCTCCTGATGGAGTTCCACCAAGTAAGTAATATTTAGTGAAAAGGTCATTTGAGTGTCAATTTCCATCGAGACATATAAGTCGTAGGGTCGCATAAGCCGTAGGGTCGTTAGAGTCGTAGGGTCGCATAAGCCGCAGGGTCGTTAGAGTCGCATGGGTTTCATATGTCGCATGTGTCACTGGGTCGCTAAAGTCGAATGGGTCGCATGGGTCGCATAGGTCGCATTGGTCCCATTGGTCGCATAGGTCGCATTGGTCCCATTGGTCGCATAGGTCGCATTGGTCCCATTGGTCGCCATATGTTTAATGAGGTAAATTTTATGCAGGTGCTGGACCTTTATCGAAGGAGTCTGCGCCATATGTTGAACCTCCGCCGGCGAAAAGAGCAAGAACAATTCAAGAACCCGAAAAAACGGTGGTTCAAGAACCTGAGGAGTTTGTGTGGAATCCCAGAGGATTAGTAAAGGGCTTGATAAGCCGATTTCCTACGTTCACTGATGCTAGCGGTGAAAAGTTGACTAAGCTATATTTGTTCCTGAAGGCATCTCGACATGATCGGTGGTGGAAATCTGAGCTAAATATTCCCCGGGGGCCAAAGTTTTGGGAGATTATATTAAAGGCCAACGCATGGCTTGAAGATGAAGTAAGTTTTTTTAAACCCTTAGTCTCACGGAGTTTTGTGTCATATGTATTCCTGTGTGTTAATTTTTTTTGCAGCAATTGGATGAGGCGTTGATGGGGCTGTCTTCTCGCTTGGCATCGGATCCCATCGCGTATCAGAATTATTACGTTTGTCCTGTTGCTTTCATGCAGACGCTCTCGATGTGGACGTACGAGGATATGGAAACTTTGCCGGAAAAGCTTAGTCAGTTTTTGAATGCCAAGCCACCAATTAGTGATTATGAAGGTTTTGTCTCGGTTCTAATCATTCCATTGATAAATAATCGATGGGTAGGATGTCATTGGGTAGCCATCAAAGCGGATTTCAAAACCCGATGCATCATGGTATACGACTGCAGGATGAGCCTTAAGGAAACACATATCGATCCGGTGATTGAGAGGATAAGAAAAGCTGTCCCCAAGATGCTCATTCTCGGAGGGTTTCCTTCTTTGGCTTCTGGAGAAGATGAATGGAGGTATGTGTATTATGATGGTCTGCCACAGAACCAAAGCGGGAATGACTGTGGTGTTTTCTCCTACAAATTCGTAGAAGCCTCGTTATCAAATGATAGGAATCTGTTTCGCTTAATTTGCGACGACAATATTACTTCCATGCGTGAGAAGATGGCGGCTGATATATATAGTAATGGAGAACGTACCTTTGAACCCGAAGACTAACTTGATATTTGGTACATTGTTTTTTTTGGACTGGTAGATGTGGTACATTGTTTTTTTTAATATTTGGTACATTGTTTTTTTCTAATATTTGGTACATTGTTTTTTCTAATATTTGGTAAAAGGGTCACATAGCCTCACACGACCCTTGCGACCCATGCGACCCTTGCGATCCATGCGACCCTTGTGATCAATACATTCATTCATTCAAGACCTATATTAAAAGGTTCTTTAATGTGGTCAATGCATGCACCTTGGTTAAAACGAAGTTCATTTATTTTTCGTTGAATATGAGTTTATAAATAGAGGAGGAAAAACCGAAAAGCTACAACAATTTGTAGCACCAAATCATCAACAATTTGTAGCACCAAATCATCTCTTGTGTTGTAGCATTAAGGTCTTATACACTGGGAAGGTATGGGACGCACGAAGGTCCAATACACTGGACCTTCTTGTGTCTCCGACCTTCCCAGTGTATTGGACCTTCATACACTAGCACACAAATCATCTCTTGTGTTGTAGCATTAAGGTCACATACACTGGGATGGTAGGAGACGCAAGAAGGTTCAATACACTGGACCTTCTTGCGTCTCTGACTTTCCCAGTGTATTGGACCTTCATACGACCCTTGCGACCCTTGCGATTCATGCGACCCTTGCGATCCATGCGGTCAAAGCTTTTTAATGTGGTCAATATCACCTCTTGTGTTGTAGCATTAAGGTCACATACACTGGGATGGTAGGAGACGCAAGAAGGTCATATACACTGGACCTTCTTGCGTCTCCGACTTTCCAGTGTATTGGACCTTCATACGACCCTTGCGACCCATGCGATTTTCGTCACGAAGGTCACATGGTCGACCCAGGTCTTGGTAATCGTCGGACTCGGTCTGGCTCGTTTTTTTATTCTTTTTCATGTTTGATGATGATGGATCCTCCATTGGAAAGTTATATCGCTTTAAAATCCATCTGCCAAATAGAGCTGCCGTGGAACTCACCATACATGACTCTAATCCCGAAATGTCAATGGAGCATTTCCTGAAGCTTGTGAAGGAGGAGTATGACAAAACCCGAATAAACTGTGGGTTGACTTTCATGTTTGATGATGATGGATCCTCCATTGGAAAGTTATATCGCTTTAAAATCCTTCTGCCTAATAGAGCTACCGTGGAATTCACCATACATGACTCAAATCCCGAAATGTCAATGGAGCATTTCGTGAAGCTTGTGAAGGAGGAGTATGACAAAACCCGAATAAACTGTGGGTTGATGAGGAAGAAGAAATCAATATTTCTTGCGTCTCCAACCTTCCCAGTGTATTGGACCTCTTTCTGGCTTTTTTTTATTCTTCATCTTCATGTTCTTCCTTCTTAAACCTCTTTCTGACCTTTGTAACCTTTGACACCTTATGTAATCAATATTTAAACGTTGAAAATGTCTTATTTCGCATCTATTGTTCGTAAAATTATGACCCAGTATGACCCGTTATGCGATGTAACTTTTGTGACATTTGTAACCCATGGACGACTCATGCGACCACATAATACCCTTGTTCGACTCATGCGACCTATGCGACTCATGCGACTTGTCGTTTTGCTGTCAGACTCCTGTCTTGCCACAAATGTGACCCATGCGACCCATGTGACCCTTCCTACCCATGGACTTGTCATTTTTCAGTCAGAATCTTTTCTTCCGACCCATGTGACTTGTCCTTTTGCCGTCAGACTCCTGTCTGCCGACCCATGTGACCCTTCCGACCCATGTGACCCTTCCTACCCATGGACTTGTCGTTTTGCAGTCAGAATCTTTTCTTCCGACCCATGTGACTTGTCCTTTTGCTGTCAGACTCCTGTCTGCCGACCCATGTGACCCTTCCGACCCATGTATATAAGTTAACGTCTACGTCTCTTCTCTTAGTATGCGTATCTAACCCATATTTCTATGAAAAATCTTTTTTACCTTTGTGACCTACGTGGCGCAGTCACCATTGTCGACGCAGGGCATCGTGCTGTCTATGTGTTACTCAAGGTCTTGGTAATCGGCAGGCTCAGGCTCTATGCAGTCACTGACGAGTTGCGGGGGTGACTTAGGTGACGGTGTTGGGTCACTCTCTGCTAATGTAATATCTCTCCACTGAACTCATGCGACCCATGCGACCCTCAATGAACTATTTCTCCAGTGGAAATAGAATGCGTGCAGAATCTTTGATTGACTTTGTAAATGTATTGTTTGTTAGGAAAAATAATTAAGCACCCATGCGACCCTCAATGAACTATTTCTCCAGTGGAAATAGAATGCGTGCAGAATCTTTGATTGACTTTGTAAATGTATTGTTTGTTAGGAAAAATAATTAAGCACCCATGCGACCCTCAATGAACTATTTCTCCAGTGGAAATAGAATGCGTACAGAGTCTTTGATTGACTTTGTAAATGTATTGTTTGTTAGGAAAAATAATTAAGCACCCATGCGACCCTCAATGAACTATTTTTTGGATGATTTTTCTTAAGCTCTCGGTAACCACCATCCATGAAAAAAGGTCGGCTCCTAAAAAAGGTCGGCTCCTTGAGACTAGGGAAGAGTTGTTGGTCATTTTTCTCAACATTGTTTTGATTTAGAATCTTTGTAAATGTATTGTTTTGATTTAGAATCTTTGTAAATGTATTGTTTTGATTTAGAATCTTTGTAAATGTATTGTTTTGATTTAGAATCTTTGTAAATGTATTGTTTTGATTTAGAATCTTTGTAAATGTATTGTTTTGATTTAGAATCTTTGTAAATGTATTGTGATTTAGAATCTTTGTAAATGTATTGTGATTTAGAATCTTTGTAAATGTATTGTGATTTAGAATCTTTGTAAATGTATTGTGATTTAGAATCTTTGTAAATGTATTGTGATTTAGAATCTTTGTAAATGTATTGTGATTTAGAATCTTTGTAAATGTATTGTGATTTAGAATCTTTGTAAATGTATTGTTTTGATTGGTTTTTGTCATTTTATCATCCCAAACCCATAAATTCGTCGAGTTCGCATCTATTCATCAATATATGCGATCATGCGACCCTAATTTGGCATATATGCGACCAAGCAACCCATGCCATTATCAATATGCCATTAACAATATATTGAGTTGTATATGTCTAATTTAGAATCAATATAGATAATAATAAAAATAATATCGACATTTGAAGAAAATGTTAAATGTATTGTTTAATCATCCCCCGAGTTCTTAAAACACTACTATCACTTTTGAAACACGAGCATTGGTTATACACAACTCAACTAGGTACGCATGGGTCACAATTTGTTTTAACCGTTGATTGACGTTGTAAATGTATTGTTTTGATTGGTTTTTGTCATTTTATCATCCCAAACCCAGACATTTTCAACGTTTAAATATTGATTACATAAGGTCTCAAAGGTTACAAAGGTCACAAGAGTTACATAAGGTTACATAAGGTCTCAAAGGTCACAACGGTTAAAACAAGGAAAGAAAAAAGTTGAAGCAAAAGAAAAAGGCAAAAAGAAGTTCGAGAAAAAAAAGGAAAGAAAAAAAGGTCAAATTTGCCGAAGATTAATGACTCATCGGAGCCCTTCCCCGCAAGAAATGCTCCATTAACATTTCGGGCTTTGAGTCATGTATGGTGAGTTCCACGGTAGCAAATGACCTCCAACCGTGACCTTAGGTAACGCGGATACAGCTTGATGTCTGAGTCCGCCGATTACCAAGACCTTATGTAGTGCAGATACATCACAAAGTCCTCCATCCAAGTTGTAAGTACTTGTGTGTATCTGCATACAGACTGAGTCCGACGATTACCAAGAAATTGTGTAACAAATAGACAACACGATGCTCTGGGTCGACCATGTGACCTTAATGGTCACAAAGGTAACAAGGATTTTTCAGAGAATTTAGGGTTAGATGTTAGAAATCGCCCTTTTGAGAGAATGAAAGACTCGAAACAAGAGATGATTTGGTGTTTGTTGTAGCTTTACGGTTTTTCCTCCTCTATTTATAACAAAAAATAAATGGACTTTTAAAATTCTAGAAATACAATAAATACAAAGAATGACCAAGGTGCATGTATTGACCACATTAAAGAACCTTTAATATAGGTCTTGAATGTGGCATTGGTAAAATAAAAAGCATAGCTAGAACCTGGAAAAAGCAGTAGTCTGACATTGAAAAGACTAGTCGAAAGGGTCGAAATGGTCGGAAGGGTCGCAATGGTCGGAAGGGTCGCACGGGTCCAACATATTTTGATTTGAGCTGTATTTTCAAAATTTTATTCATATTATTTGTAAATAATTTGTAAATAATAAATTAGTATCGCAGGGGTCCAAGGGTCGCAGAAGGACAAGGGTCGTAGGGGTCCAAGGGTCGCAGAGGAACAAGGGTCGCAGAGGGACAAGGATCAGAGAGGAACAAGGGTCGCAGAGGAACAAGGGTCGCAGGGGTCCAAGGGTCGCAGAGGAATAAGGGTCGAAGAGGGACAAGGGTTGCAGGGGTCC